>CAUHTR010000024.1:0-303143 GCA_959609185.1 Schmidtea polychroa | reverse complement strand
TAGGTTTTCAATAAAGTACATAGTAAATGGACTAAACACAAGTGATTAATTCTAATTGAATTAAATTTTAATTTCTAAAGGCGACATTGACATACTATAATTACTTTAATGTAATATATGTACATTTGTATTATTTTTATTACATATTTATCTTGTAGGCACGATGAGTTAGTTAAATAAAAAGTCATAAGTTGACTGTAAAAAAATTTGTAAAAAATAAGTTTCACTATTCAAAAAATTATTTATTTTTAATTTATATTTTAATATATATGTATATTGATATTAAATTTTTATATTTGCGATTGTTTCATTTCTATTTAGACATCCAGGTTGACAATAATTAACAATAGTTTTAATAGTTAATCATATTATTCACGATTTAAAATAAATAGTCAAAGTAAAATAAGTATAAAATGAAAACAAATTTGATCTAAATTACAAAAATTAAATAAAAAAAAACCCTTAAAATTAGTCAAAATACATTTTTATTATTTTGTTTCTGTAAAATCAATAAATATTTAACAAATAAAACTATTTAATTTAACCTTCAAGCAGGTGCACTGCCGTAAAATTTGCAGACAATTTATTAATTTTCTAATGAAATGTCTGTACATGTGCAAATTTAAGAATAACCCATAAATATATTCCTGGAAAAATGTTTATCGGTTATGTAGGTGAGCATTATTTGCTTCTGTGATACAAAATTTGGTCTGCACCGGGTCATACTTGAATAAATGTGTTACGGCGCACGACTACTAGTTTGATAATAGTGATATTTGCCAGTTTTTTTCAAGTCAAAAAGGCAGTGCCAAAAATTCGTGAGTATCAAAAAAACATCGATATATTACTAATTTATAGTCTCTCTTTCTATTAAGCTTTCTATAAGCTCTTTTATTAAATTCAACGGAAAAAACAATCAGTGGTGAAATTGGAAAAAAATGTTCTTATAATATTAATTATTTATTTATCGATATAAATTATTTTTTAATTTTTCTTGTAGACCATTGTTTATTTTTGTTTACATTGTTTTTTCTTGTGTTTCATGTTTATATGTTTGTTTATTAATAGTTTTGCAAATAAAATATTTTATTAAGCTCATTGAGTTTTTTCGTTGAAATAGTTTTTTACTTTAATTACTAAGAATTACGCAACTCTATGTCAGATATATTCAGATATGTTCAATTCACAAAACAGATCATCAACACGTTTATGAATTAATATAAACAAGTTAATAATAACTATTTTAAATTTCATTTATATTTATTATATTACTATCTAGATCAGTGTTTCCCACGGTGAGGCATCACTCCTCAGAGGTGGGACACATCAGCAACTATTCCACACACACACACACACACACACACACACACATATATATATATATATATATATATATATATATAATATGCTCATTCACAACTAAATATAACAACGTGCACACAGCAATTTCATCGACCGTTATTTTTGCATACCGGTACTACTGATTACCGAAATTTGACAGCTACTTCAAATGCGCCGGTGGGACATATGACCTTTGAAAATGCTACGGTGGGGCACGGTATAAAGAAGGTCGGGAAACACTGTGATAGAGTAATATTAATTATACATTTTATACCGAAGATTGAACTAAATCTAAATTTGTAATATTTATAACATAAATAAAATTAATGAAACTAAGACTAACCTTCGTTTCAAGAATCATTGAAAAGCCACCAGTATATGCGACTTCTGCATCAAACCACAATCCTCGTGAGTCCAGATAAGGACGACCAAATTTCCGTATAAGAGGGATTTCTTTACCAAAGTGTATATCAACAACATTCAATTGGTCGATAAATTGCGGCAACTAAAATCATATAAATAATAAAACCAAAGTTAAAAATAAATAAATAGATATAATAGCTATATGTAAGTAACGAGGGACCACAACGCTTCAAAAATGGCGGGAATTTTCAAAAATGTTATATAAAGTAAGACATTATTTGGAATTTGTTAGATTGGCTTTTATAAAAAAATTCAAAATGCCTGTTGTATAAAGGTTGTATGACTTTAATAATATAAATTATTGCATTTATAAAACAATTAGAAAATAAAATATACAAAAATGTCAAAGGTTAATATAATTGATTAATTATTAATAAGTGCGTATCCTGTTTATCATTATTTCTTTCAGAATAAATTGCGTTCTATTGAACACAAATTTTCAACACATCCACCTTAAAGTGTTTTTGACTAATTTAATTCTTCTATTTTCAATATAGTAAATGGTGTTCAAACTAGAAAATTTGTTGTACAGTGTAGTAATAATAAAAGAACGCATTTTGTATTTTAATCAATTTAATTTAATTAATTGTATAAAATGTTTGTTTTAATTAACAGATTTTTGTCTTAAATAAATATAATTGACTTCACTAAAATGTCAAAAAATAGCATTCAAAATCGCCTGAATATTTTTATTTATCAAATCTTTTAATTTAAAAGATCCAAATAAAACAGAGTTAGAAATTAAGAATAACCATTACTCACATGCATTTTTTTCAATTTACATTGAATTTTGTTTTGAATAACTTTCACCCAATGAGATCCCCTGAGAAAATCCCAGAAAATGCGTCCAAGAAAAGCATTTATACAAAGAATCTCTGGATTGCAGGTGACATAATTTATATCCAACTGCATAACTTCACTGGTTAATAAAAATAGATCAGCTGGCATGAATTTCGACATGTATCTAAATTTTATTTCAATTTAAATAATGAAAATAATTGTTAAAATTAAGAATATCTAATATGAACTTAATAAAAGGTAAAATAATTAATATAAACATTACTCTTTTTAAATAATGTTATCGTTTGAAAATCATACTGGAAAACACAAACTTTCAAATATGAAAAATCTCATTTAATTAACCTGCAGCGAGTGAAACAAAAATGGTTTTAAATAGCGCTTTATATAGGTTTTATACAATGCATGTTTTACATACATGTATTACTTTTTACATGCATGATTTGTTTATTATCGTAAGCAGGCTGTAATTGATGTTTTTTCACGAATCGTTATACCATGCTATCGCCTATTGTATGGAAAAGTACTGCATACAGTCGTTTACAGTGCCCCCCCCCCCTTGCGGACGCCCATGAATGCCGGTACATTATTCACATTTGACAATCCACATTTCAGGAAACACTTCCTACAATATAAATAATTCTTGTCCATTGAAATATTTTCTAGACTCCATATGGAAATCATCGACAGTTTGAAAAAAATGTTACTTTACAAAGTTATTCACTGAGTGCAAAGTTGTATTTTAATAACATGATGGTATCTAAGAAATTCTTATTTTCTACAGTTACTTAGTCAAAAGAAAATGATTTACTATCTTCCGATTTACAGCCTTGTATTTCTTCGCACAATTCTATATTAATATTTTAGTAATGATGAATAAATCGTTCTAAGATTGGGTTCTTTTGAATTGTCTCACACAAGAAACAAACCTGAGCCTTCGTTTCACCTTTTTCTCCTTTGAAAAAAACACATCACAAAACCGTAGGTAAGACCTGTGAAATAGAACCAATAAACGTTCTCCATTTATTTTTCAAAAATCATTTTAACCCTTAAATGCATGATTTTTTGTATTGCATGAAAAAAACCACGTACTATCACAATTATTATTGACAAAAAACATAGATTTTATTTTTATTTTCACTTGAATCCATAGACAGACTGTTTATCTTTTTGCCAGACTAAAAAATATATCGCTGTCATTAATCATAAATAATTATATTTAAATAATTTCCATCACAATGCATTTAATTAAAATATACTTCATAGACTTAATTCCATTTAATTTAACTTAATCGCCACTTCCAAATATTATAAATGCTACAATATTTGCCCTAAATCCTCAAAATACTTCACTTGCTGGTTTGATTGATTATAAAATTATTTGCACTGTCGCTGTTAGCGTGAATAACTTCAAATTCAATTAATTCTACATTCTTAAGAGAGATTTTTCTTGCGTTTTTCTCAAAATCATTTCCAAAGATTCGAATCTAATTTTATCAAATAGTCTAAACCCAATCATGGTTTTCACTTTAAAATAAACTTCCTTCATTAACCCTTTAACATAATTTAAACATAATCGAATCCTTTGAATAGCACACCCTAAAATAATATGTAACTGATATATTAAAACAATACGATAAAAACTTAGAATTGACCAACTAATATTAATAACATTAATTATTAATATTGATGATAATAATTAAATTATATAAAATGAATAAATTTGCGGATGACTGACTGTTTAAAATAAAGTATAATACGATGTTCGAAGCAATTTATAATATTATATTTGTTATAAGCTTGCTTGGCTCACATATACACAATGTAAGAAACTCAACTCCACTTGAGATCAAATCTAGTGACTTTACAATTAGACTCCAGAATCTTGATTACTCACTGTCCGAATATATTGACATCTTTAATATTTTCCGAGTTTTTGCCTTGATTATGTGATATTCGCTTCCTATAACACAGTACGAATTATATGTATGGAAATTTTGTTTTTGGTACTACTTTTTTCAACCAAGCAAATAAAATAATACGATTGATTTCCAGTAATTTCTCATCAATCATTTTCAAAAAAGGTGAATTCATGAAATTTTAAGCAAATTTTTCAATGAAATTTTAAACGAAATTTTTAGTGGAAAGGAAAAGCAATATTTTATTTATATTATTTGTATAACAGTGAATGATTGTTTCACACATATTTCCTACCAACTGCAGAATACAAACTACTAGGGATATGACTTCAAAGTGCTTCACATTCTAAAAACCAGTAAAAATGGAATGTCATATGAAAAACTATGTGAAGGATTTAATCAAAGAATTTATCAGTAAACATTTGAAAACGTTGGGAAAAGTGTAATGGTATTTTTAGAAACTATTAAAACCTACGTGACTTGGTAGTTATGTACAAAAAGGTTTCAAGAATCGGGTTTGCATTTTATTTTTATTGATGCACTACCTACTTTTCAATACGGATAACTCAACGGATACAACTCAGTAATAAATATATTCTTTAAACATAAAAATACAGTATATTCAATAAATACTTGTTAACTACTTAAAAATTGGAACTCATAAATAATGGCTATCACATGTATATTTAAAATTCGAATAAGGTCTATAAATATGAACAAAAAAATTATATTTACTTGTAATTAGTTAAAAACAAAAGCTTAGTTAACTTATTTGTTACTAATATATCTACATAATTTTACAGATTGAAAAAATAATAACCTTAAATTTGACATTAGATTTATTTTTCATTGTATATTTTACGAATATCTCACAATTTATAATAACAATAAAAAATTTAGGAAAATAAAATAAAATACAAAGTGCTAATTTTGGAATTATTTTAAAAAGTTTTTATTTTTTTAAAAAGATAAATCTCTTAAAAATTTTCAGTAATATACAATTTAAAATTTTAATTTAACAAATTTAAACCAATGAGAAGGTAGAAAATGAATATAAAAAAATCAGCAAATATTAGAACGTTGAAACATAGCTAAATTCTGAAAATTTGAAAAGGATTATTTTATAATCGAAAATTTTCTCATTTAATACATACTTTATACCAAAAGATTATCTCACCATTTACTTGTTTAACATTTAATTTATACTACTACCAAAAAACCATCAATTTAATAATAATGATAGTAATAATAATAATTAGTATTGGCAAAAAGTTTTAAGAAAAGGATAGTTATGTCGGTTATTTAAATATTCGACGTAAATAATTAGTTAATAAATATAACATATAAAAGTTCTTCTAACAATAAGTCTCGTAGGAGCATAAGAATAATTGAAGAATTTGAAATATATTGAAGGTTTGAAAAGATCGTTGGAAACCGGATTAAGTTTTGTATTTGTTCCATTTCTGCGACTGTAATTGGCAAAAGTAAACAAGCGGACATAATCGATATTGATCAAAAACAATGGTTTAATTTTTTTTTCTAAACTTCAAATGCGAAATGATATTTCCATTAGGTGAACTTTGAACACTGATGACAGAAATACACGAAGAAAAAAGAGATTGATGTTGATGCATTTATACACAGGATGTTGAAGTGAAGCGGTTGCTATTCCAGATTTTTGAATAAATTTTTAATTTTTTTTGATCAATAGAAAATAAACAAGGTGGCAAGAAAATGTGAATATTTAAACAAAGTAATTTTTGTTTATTCCATCAATAATGTATTTGTAATTTTAATGTAAATAATTAAAAAAAATTAATAAAATTAAATGTGCATGTTTCAGTCACCAGTCTGATTAAACTTTGACAAAAAATAAATCCAAATAATCTAACAATACTAATAATATTTCAGGTGTAATAAATGGTTTCATATATTAAATAATAACAGTAAAATCTTATATTCGTTTTACCAATGATCGATTATTTTCAATTTTATTTTTGTCTTCTTTTAAACTATAGATTAATAATTTTTTAATCATAGTAATTAGAAATATTATTAATTGGAATGATTATAATACCTGAGCAATTACGTTAGGTTTTATGTGGTTCCAACAGGAATTTCACTAAATATTATCTGAAGTATACTTATAGAAAAGTTGAAATAGTTTTGCAAAAATTTTAAAAATTACTTTACGTATTCAGCCAATTGTGGAATTTTATTATCTTGTTTCCATTTCAATGTCTCTACACTCGGCTCCTGGTTGTCATCATCATCCTTTGCATTATGATAATATGTGACTTTTCTTGATTCATCGTCTGGTTGAGACGATGAAAATGATTTTCTATGGCCACTTTCATTAGATTTTCCAGTTGAATTTTGTATTGGAGAATCATGAATTGAATTTCGCTGCTTTGTCAAATAATTTTGAACAATCTAAAATTGTATTATTAATTTAACACGTACGAATGAAATAACAAGTGGATAAAATGAAATAAAAATGAATTTAAATTGTAATTATTTAATAAGTTTGCGTAGTTGTAATCAATAAAGCGGCAACTAGATTGGATTTCATTTATTTTCATTTAAATTTTAACTTTATATTATTGTTTTTTTTACCACAAATTTTCGGCATTGGAAAAATCTTTTCATTTGTATTAAATATATTCGCAGCAAAAGACTTAAATTATCATTTAATTATGTCGAAAAAGTAAATTAAAAGTAAAATTATAAGAAAAGGCCAATCAAACATATTTTCACGATATATTTCGACAGTTTTCCTGTCATCATCAGGTAGTCAGCGCCGTCTCTTCCATTGTGCTAACTGTGCTAAGCACAGGGGCGCCGTAAATTTTATAAAAGCCATAAATTTGATAAAATTGAAAAAAAAAATTGAAAAATTATAAACAAAACAAAATTAAAGAAATCGAAAAAAAAATTAGTTTAATATATAAATTAAAATTTTAAATATATGCAAAAATTAATTATTATTTTTTGACATTTTTGTTTATAAGTTTTAAAACTTTAAAAAATTGAGAAGAAAATTTTGTAATAATCTAGTTATCCACATTTACGAATTAATTTTGAAATAAAAGGTGAAAAGAATATATATTTTTATTACAATTTATAACTTAATATATGTATATGCAATAATGTGTAATATTATTAATAAACATAATATATTTTTGTAAAAATTGTTTTTTTAGGGGCGCATTATAGCTTATAGCACAGGGGCGACAAATTTCTAAAGACGCTGTTGCAGGTAGGATTAAATTTATGATACCTACCAAGTGATCCTCACTTTATATTTATTTTCAAATTATGAATTGACAAAATTTGAGTTATTTTGAATTTTTACAATTAAAAAATTTTTTAACCTATATTTGATGTCTTTATATTATTTGCCACATGTTTTCATTTTATTTATCATCTTGGGCAATATTGCGTAAATATTCACAAAAATGTGTTCTATATTTTTACATTGCATTTTTAAGTTTATCTTTCCAAATTTATAAATTTTAGAGCTAAATGAACTTTATGGTATTCATAATAACCGTTTAAAATGAAATTCATCTTCATCATTTAATATTTTTTCTCTTTATTTTTTCGACAACTTAGAGTAGTTAGATAAAAATTCAATATAATTTTGAACATTAAATTATTATCTGTTTCTTCAAAAATACAAATTTAAAATCTTATTCCATGCAACATTTTCACACATCAAGTTTAACTTGCGTTTTCTATTATATGTTGTGTTTGTGTGTTAAAATTGATAAGCCTTTTTTTGACATTAAATAAGATTCAGCTTTGCTGTGGTTTTAATATTAATATAAAATTTTAAGTTAAATTTTATGTATTTTAAATGATTTTATCTGAGTTTTTTCATTTAATATAATTATTCAAAATTATCTTTTAGATTTTATGATAAAAAAATAAGTCATTTTTTTAATTTAATTTATTTATTAAATTTCAATCTTTCTATATTTTATTTTAACACTTCACTTTTCTTTTTGATTCCATAAAATTCATGACCGCTTTCCATTGCGTCAATAATCTTTTTTATCATCTATGATTATTCTATAGAAAGATTTTATAAATTAACTAAAGTTTAATGAGAAACTTACACATTTCTATGGATTACTTGAGCTGGAAATAATTAATTCCAAAGAAGCATCCAATATATACTCATACATATTTATATTTCTTTCTAAAATTGAAAATTTGAAGCTTATTCAATGTCCAACTGTGTGTATTTTTTATTTAAGAAATTTTGTGAACCATGTTTGTGTGTATTTTTTTCTTCCAACAGCGATTTTTCAATCTTTCTAGTGTAAGAACCTATTTAATGTTGCGGAGCCAATTCAATGCCAGTTCTGTCTATGACACACATACACACATTTATTATAGGTAAGTTTTAATTTATATTATGAAAATCGCGCTAACGTAGACCTCTAGAAAAATTGCGATAACTTCAAAAATATTTGTTTGATTTCAATAATTCTTTTTGCAAATTATTTATTTTATTTCATTTTATT
The DNA here is from genome assembly GCA_959609185.1 of Schmidtea polychroa. Taxonomy (NCBI): domain Eukaryota; kingdom Metazoa; phylum Platyhelminthes; order Tricladida; family Dugesiidae; genus Schmidtea; species Schmidtea polychroa. The sequence goes on along the minus strand of CAUHTR010000024.1, from coordinate 294,130 downwards.
TTATTATATTTAGAAATGTATTCTTTATCGTTAAACTAGTGCAGAATTTCACATAAAGCAGGAAAGTTATGAAAAAATTAATATTTTTTTTACGTAACATCCTTTATTTTACAAATTATACACAAAAATTATTTCTAAATGTAAAATAAAAATTAGTATTGTTTTAGGATGTGATATCTTTCAAAACATTTGCCCCTGTGTAGGGGGAACTTCACAAAATTTGCATATGAAGCATGTTTCACTACGCACCTTGCGCCTGACCAGACACGACATTGCCTTTGAACAAATTTCTTCTTTCCCTTGCTTTCAATTTTGGCTATCACATGTTTACGCATGTCCATGGAAAGCCTTCCAGGAGGGTCACGAGAAGGAGCCCTTTTCCACGAAGATGTCGATGGCCCTGGATCTTCAGAAATAACTTCTTCATGAATCGAATCGGAAGTCCATTCGAAGGCAATGTCATATAAAAATCTTTTATATTTAATCTTTTTAGTTGTAATGGAGTTGTATACAACAAAAGAATTGAATAAGGCACAATTTATCATATACATTGCCACACGTTTTGTCCATTTCGTGGTTTTTCTCAAAATATTGTAATACGATAAATATTGATCGGCACGATCGACGCCTTTCATATACTTATTGTAATCAATAAGGGCATTTGGCTTGATAATCTTTTGTCGCGTCATTCGGTCGACATTATGGCTCTCCTTCATTTCTGCAGAGTGGATAGAAGATATGAGAGATACCTCTTTCTTGGATTTCCAAACTTGTAACAATATATCATTTTTCCGACGGAATATTGTATCTCCTCTCTGTAAATCCGTTTTTTAGGCATTCAGGTAAGCCTCTATTTTTTCTAATGGTTCCACAAACCTTTATTTTCTTTTGTAAAAGCGCAACAGTATTGTCGACACTATTATAATAGTTATCCATATACAAATGGTGCCAGACATCAGTATATGGCGAAACTACAGTTTGGATTGTTTCAATCAATCGTAGTCCTTGCGCGGCGTAAATTTCAAAATTACAGATATATCCTGTATCACTCTCGGATAATATTCTCACGAGAATCCCGTACTTTATGATTTTTCCAGCATTGTACACCCTGAAGAATAGTCTTCCTCTCCATGGTATTATGCCTTCATCCAATGAGACTTGCTGTTTTGGCTTGTAGATGTTTTTGAACTTTTCAACGAAGTGATTGATTATAGGTCTTACTTTTTCCAGACGATTAGATGGGTCAGTAATATCTTCATTGTTATTGAAATGCCAAGCGCGCCATATTTGGTTAAACCTATCTCTTGACATTGTTTTACCGAAAAACGGCGTTTCTAAAACAGGATCTGTGGTCCAATATTCATTCCGTCTATCTTTCCGTACTAGCCCCATGAATATTATGAGACCTACAAACTTTTTCATTTCCGGAATGGTGATATCTTTCCATTTGATACCTTTGGTTTGTGATTTTAGTCGGTCGATGTTTTGATAATAATATCTGTTGGATTCGATAACCAAAAACTTAAAAAAATCGTCGTCTATGAACAATTTCAACACATCCATCTGCGTTTTTGGAGGATTATTCAAGGTAATTCCAGGAATACCCAAAAAATCTTCAAGAACTGGGGGATTATCATTTATAGACCAACCATCAACCTCTTCTTCGCCAGAACTGGACGAAATGGTTTTGCGGGTAAATGTTGTAGGCAGTGGAATAATATCTTCATCATCAACTAGATCGCTATCATCACTATCAAAATCACTTTCACACGATATGTCGGATTGATCGTCGGCGTATATTTCTTGGTCACTATCTTCATTGTGGTGAGACATTTTTCTTATGGGATAAAACACAATATAATAATATAACTAATAAAAAAATAACAAACTTTCAATCACAATCTTGGTAAAAATGTCTGTTTCATCGAAAATTTATCAAAAGTATTTATACTTTTAAACACTAAAATAAAATGTAAATATGTACGTAATATATATATATATATATATATATATATATATATATATATATATATATATATATATATATATATATATATATATATATATAATATCTATGTACTCCATATTTAGCTTTTAGCAACGTCCGACCACCAAAGAGTAGTGAAATAAACTAAAAAAATTATTATTCTTTGTCTTAGTGTTGCATGTAGACCGTTATATGTACCGTTATCTTCGACTATTTTTGTGATGAATAACACTACCTCGGTACCTACCGTACACCCCATCTATTGTTCTCAAAAGGTTTTTACCTGCATGGCTACAACCCTACAGACGCTATATAGCGAAAACTCAAGTATATTGGAACTCGCATTTTAACGTGACCCGCGCTCCACTAACAATCTATCAAAAACGTGTAAATACGTGTTCCGCTCTCTAGCATTAATTTGCTAAACACGTATCAATACGTGATCCGATTACAATGTGTTAAAATAGCCGGACTGAAAACAGTTAACGTATTTTATATTTTAATGTTTTATATTTAATATTTTTGCCATGGTTCAGTGATATCATGTAAGTGTACTTAGAATTTCGAAAGGTTTTTTTAATAAATCATAAATCAATAAAATATGAAACATTATTTCATAATTTAATCTTGTTAGAAAATAAATCTTACATTCCACATGCTTAAATCAATGGCTGGTCGGGTAGATGCGAATAACAGTCGACGAAACCATTCTTCTTTTTCACGACAAGTTCTACCAAAAAGATACAAGCAATTTGACGAAGGAATCAAGGCTTCAAAATTCGATTTCTCAATATTATATTCGCTCAATGGTTTCTAGAATCCATAATTATTTTTTAATGCTTAATGTTAATGTTTAAAATATTTAAATTAATTATTTTTTAGTTATTTAAAATCATTTTGTTGATGTGACTTACATAGCTATATTTTGAAAATTCATAAATTAAAATTGGATATTAATTACAATATAAGACAGCAAATTATTACAAAAATTGTGTTGTTTTATTTATGTTCTTTAGTTTAAAAAAGTATAGAAGCAACTAAACTCTGGTTATTTGAGTATTACCAGTACACCACAGAACATAATTATAAGAGCATCTATTATTTTTCATCATTAAATTAATTTTGATGATTTTCTATAACTAAAGGCATGATTTTTTAAATTGTACTTTCAGAATGTGTCTATCTAATGATTACTAATTATCATATCAAAAATAAAAACTGTAAACATTTAAAAAAATCAATAGTGCACTTCGTCTAGAAATACAGAAAAATTTCAATTTGTTTACCTTAGATTGATTTAAATAAATAATTATTATATTAATTTCCCATAGAAATTAAGATTCAAATTTCCCTTTTATTGGATACAATAGCAAAATAATGAAATTAAAAATTCAATTTAATATTCAACAGCATTTGAATTTAAATTTAAAATTTTAATGAAAAAATTGACTCTTACCGGTAATTCAATGCAAATTGGATATTTTTTGCTCCATATACGTTTTTTCACCAAACCAGCAGGCAGCAAATCAATTTTAACTTTCTCCAAACTTACGAGAATTTCAGAGGTAAAGGACATCAGTTGGTAACGACTTTCATTCCACATTCCTCGCCGTGCAACTTTTCGTTTAGGACGACGAATTCGAAGCTGGTTGTCTTGCTCTATATCAACATGTACAACATAGGAGCGATTGATATTGTAATTATTCATATCGTAGTTAAATAACTGAAATAGAGAAATTTAATAATAATAATAATAATAATAATAATAATAATAATAATAATAATAATAATAATAATAATAATAATAATAATAATAATAATAATAATAATAATAATAATAATAATAATAATAATAATAATAATAATAATAATAATAAATGTATTAAATGAGAAAATTTTCGATTATAAGATAATCCTTTTCAAGATTTTTTTTCTAAGATTTAAAAGAATTATTTTATAATTGAAAAATCTTTTCATTTTATACAGATTATGCAGCTAAGACTTTTTTATAATTTACTTATTTCACATTTAATTTATGCTGCTACCAATAAACCATTATTTTATACTAATAATAATAATAATAAAAATAATTGTGAAATAAATATATAGGCGACGAATTGTATACTTTTAGAATATTCTTTTCTCTGAATCTATTTTTCAATGGATACATTATCTTTAAAATATTTTTTCATCTTACTTCAAAAAACATTTCCTAAAAAAGTAGAAAAGTTAAGTTTGATATAAAATAAAACGCTAAGCAGTTTTCAAAACCAAATTCAAGTTAAATTATATCAGTTGAAGTCAAAGTTCACTGTTTTCATCAAAATAAAATTGTAGTTTGGAATCCATTTCAATCTAATCATAAGATGATATGTTATTCCATATAAAATGTATACGCATTGGTTTCATTTCACTTCTAAAGGTTAAGACTTTACTTTACATATTAAAAGTATTAAACTTAAAAGATTATAAAAATTTGACTATTATTTAAGCCTGGATTCAAAAAAGTTTATATAAAATTAATAAAGTTAGGATATTACATCAAAGGTCAAAGACAAAATTGGAGACCACTAGCCTTACTTTTTAAAGAGAAATGTACTTGAAATGTACAAATGCATTTAATATAATTTTTGAGAATTATTCTAAAGTAACTAAATGCATTTCATTAAATTCACATTTTACTTTGAATAAATTTTTTATCAGATTTAGTCAACTGATATTAGCTTATTTATTTTCAAAGGAACTAAAGATTGAGCATATTATTTTTCAGATTAATTTAATTAATTAATTAATTAATTAAAAAACACAAATATTTTAAAAAGAAACTATTTGTACTTAACACGTTTGTTTATGACATCATGAACTACTGGTGGTATACACAGGCTGATATAAAGCCGTTAGAGAAAAAAACTTTTTTCAACCTTAACGTTGATGATACAAGACGGTTTTCTGTTTTCGAAGTCGTGTACCATGGGTGATGCATGATGTCCAAATGTCAAATAAAATACAAAAGCAAATGTCATGAACGTTGTGAAAATTAAAATATAAATCTATGAAAGCTGAAATTTGCTAGAAGGGTTAAGTCTTTAAAAAAATTTTAAATTCATCTAGAAAAATTAAAATTTTGTTTACTGAATAAATGAAATATTTCTATGTACATTCTCAAATGTCCGATAAGTCAAATGCAAAAGTTCCAAATGAATTTCACAAGTTTAATTTGCATTGTGATTAAAAAATAAAAACCGTGAACATTGTAAAAATTGTAATCGTAAAAAGTCTTAGTGAAACTCACCGAACAAAAGAAAATTATTAATAAAACATAGTATTATATAAGATATATTAATTAAAAAATTTATTTAATATTTATTCAGTAAATTGTGACTATCATGATAAATCGAATAAAAATTTTAAAACTACTTTTTCAGATCAATGATGAAAATACAAATACTTTTTAATAAATTGTATAGAAAAATAATTGAAATATTTACCAAATTAATCCATCCACTAAAACAACTGTCGTCTGTCGCATGTATATCACGATCTTCGAAATTTTCTTTCCCTATATGAGGAATCATAGGAGAATGAAGATCCTTCAATAATGGCAAAGATACGATTCCATTAATGGATTGTAATTTCAAAATTCCAAAGTAATCCAAACACCATAAACAAGTAATTATCCCTATTCCAAATCCCATTAATAGTTGCAAATTTGTCAAAATCATTACAATTAAAAGAACGAATATTCCAGCAAAAATAGGCCACCTATAGACGTACAAATGTTATAATTAGACTTAGCATTATAAATTCATTTAAAATTGCTGTAAAAGAAAAATATTGTAATGCTAAAACAATTCAATAGAGAAGACGATTATATTTTGAGATTTTAATTTAACCTCGTTTGACACTTGGAATATTGTGTTAAAGTGAAATATGGGATACTCAACAACATGTTGACCAGTTAAAATATCTAACAGTAAAACCATTTTCCTTAGTTTGACTTTTGATCTCTATTTGTTCATTTAGAATTTCATTTATCTTCATTTAATTTCCGACAACAGATAGATGTTTTCCTTTTATAAAAATATTCAAAATTGTCTTTTTCAAGGGTTGCTAAAATGACAATTGAAAAAACAGTGCTGACAGTGTGTCAAAAGAAACAACTGATCTATTTTTGAAAACAAAATGAAAATAATTGAATTTTGAAAATGTTTAAATATAGAAAAAATATAATGCTAAAATAGTTCGATGACGATCCCTAGATTCAATTGTCATTTTCAATTGTCATCTTCCAAGGCTTAGAAGACAATTGTATTTTGTAGTATTGTTTGTTTTAAAGTTCCTCGATTTCTAAATCATTCGATGATATGACTTGGTCAATAGAGCCATTTGTAAAAAAAGTTTTTAATTTCCTAAATCTTCATTTGGATGTTTGTAAATAAATGAACTTTTTATTTTATATAGCGCACTAGCAACTAGTTAAAAAATGTAACTGCATTAAATGAATTAGGGTTTCAGTGAAATCTAAAATTGACAATTATCGACCTGATTCCAATGTATGCTTTGGTTGACAACGAATTCCAGACAATAAAAACTTTTAATGATCAGCACAATTAATTACAAATTCGTTTTACGCAAGGGATGCGTTTTATTATGTGACGCTTTGTAAAATGATGCTTGAACTATTGCATTAAAGTTTGAGTGAAATATGGGATAACAACATGTTAGCCAGTTAAAATATATAACAGTAAAATAATTTTTCTTTTGTTTGGCTATTCAATATTGCAACAGTAATTTTTAAGTGCTTATTATAACCCTTAACGGAGAATAGAATTATTAAATACGACTTAGAATTTATGATAACCTTGTCACTGCTTCTGATAATCGACAGAATCGATCTAGTTGCTTTCATTGGTTTAACTTGTGAAACTCAATATTCGAGACAAATAATTGTTTAATTATCTTCAACAAATGTAATATTAATTAATTTCAATTAATGCTCCGTTTTGTGCTGTAATTTGGAAATTGTTTTTGTGAGTCTTTATGTGCAAAAAATTTTAATATAAAATATTGATTTTAAAATTATTTGTTTAAATATTTATATTTTACAAATTTACAAATAAAATTAGTTGCTATTTTTCAAATAACAGTAAAAATACAAAATAATTTTTAATAAATTAAAAATTTTCATAATAAATTAAAAAAATATATAAATATGTATAATTTATCTTACAACTAAATTAAATACATATACATATTAAAATATTTTTAAAATATTCCTATTGTTCTAACAATAAAGAATAAAAAAGTATCATATTCATAAATAGTTAAAATCTAAAACCAGTAACCTAAACGTCTAAACACAGTATAAAATTGTTGATTATTTTTGAATTATTAACGACGTTTTAAATAGAAAATTAAAATTTTTAACACTTAGAACCTAGATTTATTATACTACTAAATACTTAATACTGAAAATAAAAGGACATTCACATTGATTGAAATTTCAAATTTCTCTGAATTTTATTGATATACATGAAATTATTATTACTGATATATTTTTATAAAAGTCAATGCGTGAATGTCTTGCAAATATCGCACATATCACATTTTCATGTACAGTCATATCCGGATTAGTTCCATAAAAACATGACGTTATCCGTAGAAACGTTGTATGATGCAATCGAATGTCCTGGTATAAAAAATAACTTTTATTATACTAATTTGGTAGCGACGAAAATTTACATATATTACTTAAAAATTGCGCAACGTTAACCGGATTATTATTGTAATAATTAAATATGTGTAGCAGTCTGCAGTGATCTTTCGGCACCTACCACACCATTGAAATTCCAATTTTCAGTCCACCACCAAACCTGTTTGCCAATACGGACAGTAAACTACCACACTTTAAACAACATATATGAGGCACTCAGTTCTTATCCTGATCATCGAGCCTGCAACCAAAGTATTTTCTTCTGTATCTCTTCAAAGTCAATTCACCACAAATGTAACAGAAGCCATCAGCCTGATTTTTAAAATTTCTAGACATCTTATATATGAAGCTTATAATCAAGTTTATATCTTCAAAGTTCTCTATAACAAACTTTACTATCTTCACTAACGTCTGTTTTCCGATACGATAATCCACATTTAGCGTCCGTAATGTAGCTACTAAAATCACTAAAATTCTCATAAAATTCCCTATCTGAAAAAGTGAGTAAATTTGACTTTAATCCTCCCATTGGGAGTTCCTAAAGAAATTCAGGTTCCAAAAGATATCCATACATTCTTTTGAGTTAAGAGCAATTTATCTATCTTATTTTCATCTCTTTATAACTTCTGGATTTTGAGAAAAAACATTTCAGACATAGGAAATAAAAATTTTTAAACAAGATTTATATAATATTTATTATTATTATTAATTATTATATTTCTAGGCCTCAATACAATCGTCTAATGACAGGTATTTATACCAGGATATGTAATTAAAATGACATTAATCTTATCATAACAATTAGAAATGTGTACATAAATGCCAACTAAGGCTGATTTCTCTGACAGTTCATTTTTAACCACTCATTCTACGATGTGTTTGTTTACGTATTTTATATTAAAATTAAGTGCTTCTTATATAAAATTTAGTATAATTACTCAAGTAATTAATCTGGCATGATGTTTATTGACTGTCCTAAATTTGAGAATTCACATGAAGATAAGAAAGTGAATGAGAAAAGACAAATAGACTTTGATGTTATTTAGTGTGTATTGAGGCAAACGAGACAAATGATAACTAAACATAAAAATATGTTGGTGTTTCGTAGTTGATGAAATGTGGACTGGAAAAAGTGAATTTTAAAGGAATAAACGAATTTTGAAATCAACTGGATTCTATAAGTTACAAGAATATAATTTTGAATTAGAGATGCAAAGTCTATGAAAATGATCGATAGATTAAATTTTATATTCTTATCAAGCGGTTGGATTCTTAGTCGACTTCGAAGGATAAATCATTTTCCATTTTAGTCAAAGCTGAACTACATGAGGTTCTTTAATGAAGACTTTTTTACAAAAAATGTAAGATCATTGTTAAAAAATTTTGATTGATAGATTCGTGGATTTATTTGTGTTGAACAGATTGAAAACTTTTTTGTGGATCTTTCATTTATGTGTATACTCTAAGATATTTTATACTTTATAACTCCTTTAAAATTGGATCCATTCTCCCCATCTGACAACGGTACTCAAAATAAGAACAAATCAAAACAATTTTTTAATCTATTGTATAAATTATAATAAAGTTATCGCTCCCTTGAAACATCTGTACACTTCCCTTGGGGCGACACACCTCATCGGTTAAGGGCCCCTGCTTTAAGATTATACAAAATTTAACCTGTACTCGAAATTCATTTAAATATGTATGCAAATTAATTATCATATATAATTAAAATATATTTATATGCATATATAATCCATACTTTGTTTTAATGCTGATTTCAGGAGACGGAACAGTTTTGGAATCGGGAAATTTAAAATTTTCTATGAGAGTTTCCTGTATTTTTGGTGGAATCTGGGTTTCGCTTTTTGAATATTGATTTTTTAGTTTATTTCGCTTAATATTTTTTGGCGTTGGCAACCATTTAAAGTCAACGGAATCCAAATCACATTTGTTTTTAGAATCGCCGTCGACAATTAAATTATCCAAACTTTTATTAATAGTTAAATCATTTGAACTGTTTTCCATAGATCCCATTTTGTCAATATTTGACATGGTCTTACTAGCTCTGATTATAGGCTGTTGTTTATCAAGTGCCGAACAATCTTGCTCGATTTGATATGTTTTAGTTTCAAGTTTATTTACATGCTCTTTTAATAAATTGTTGAATAACGAATAAGCATCATCAACTGCATTATTAATATTTTTCTTAACATCTGTGATATGTGATCCCCATTTTGGTTTAGAATCTGGAGAAGACTTTGATGAACTAGGAGTCTGTGCATTAACATTGTCATCCTCGATTATATCGGAGGTAAACTCTAACTTATTTGGTGAAGGATTCAAAATATCTTGATCTGATTCCATTTTTTCGTCAAAAGATTGATGAAACTTAGTTATATTTAGAGGGTTTCGTTCTTGTAAACCATTATTAGAAGAAAAATGAATAGGTCCAACAGTTGAATTCGATATTTTTCCTTTCACATAATCTTGGATTTTTTTCGCAGCCATATAACATCAAATTTTGTAATTATAAACTTAAGTTCGGATCAATAAACTTATAAAAAACTTAAATTAAATATGAAACATTGTAACAGTTACATATTATAATACAATTCAATAATTAAAACAAGTACACATAAATTAAAATTTTTATAAATTCATTTTTATCAAGAAATTATGTAAAATAATAATAATAAATAATTTGATATTATAAATTTTTTAATAATAATAAAAATTTAATTTAGGGGAAAATGGGTGCCAATATAATAGTTAACAATAAACAATAAGATTAAAATAAAAATTGAAAATAAAACAAAATTGAACTTTCTATATAGAAATTTGAATAAAACTAAAATTATTATTTCATAAATAATTTCAGTTATTAGGGTTTCTTAAGGTTGACATTTTAATTATATGTTGTTCATTCTTATTCAAAATTGAAACTTTTTCATTATACTGGGTTGGGTTGTAAAATCATAACCATTATGTGTTGGAGTAAAACTCTAGGTGGCTAAGGATATTTGAAGCGTAACGTTAATTTTTGAATTTAGTTTTTTTAGCGTAATTAGGAATTGTAATCCTTATTTTTAATCGAGTCATATCTTCCACAATCCAACAAAAATTAACTATATAGTAATTCTCTATAGTAATAATTTATTATAGAGAAATTACAAATTAAAGAATTCAATATCAATCTTTGAAAAATATTAAAAATAATTAAAAACAAACATTTCCTCAAAGTTTTCTCAAATTCACGTAATAATTGGATATTAAATCATAATAAACAGAAGATAATCAGAAATCAAATAAAGTATCAAGAAGAAGAATGAACACTCTGTGAATCAAGACAAATCCGTCTGAAAATAAGCCAGAGGGATTTCAAGCTCAAGGTTCATTATTATTCATTATTATTCATTCTTAGTATTGTAAAGCGCTACAGTTGACACTAAAGTATTTACAGTTATATATAAATCCACCGTGGTATATATTCTTCCTAATTAATTGTTCTCTCAAATATTATTATTACAACTACAGTCAGAGGGATTTCGAGTTCAATTATTGTAAAGCCTAGAGTTAACACTAAACTATTTGCAGTTATATATAAATCCACTGTGATGTCTATTCTCCCTAATCAATTGTCCTCACAAATATTATTATTACATCTACCGCAAATACCAATCCAATCTGACACCTGATAATTTTGAAAAATAATAATTTTCTTTGTTAATAAAATTTGTAATTTAATAGTTATTTCATATTGTTGGGTTAGAACTGAATTCTAGACCCAAATCTCGAAAATGTGACGAAATGTGGTGGTACATAACATGCACACCTAGCATCAAGTTTAGTTAAATAAAAATATGCAACATCAAATAAACAATATTAATTAAGATTAAAAATAACAGAAAATAAAAACATTTAAATTTAGAAATAAAACAAAACAAATGCAGGAAGTATCACATGAAAATTGACTCAAATATAACAGAAAAGCACAAAAATACCAAAATAGACTCGGATGAAGTTGAAAAACTGTAAAAAACTTAAAATAGAGGAAAATTCTAGACAAAACCCAGAACAATCCATAAAAATGGCGAAATCCATCATGGACGCCATTCAATACAATAAAAGTTAATGAAAATAAATAATTTAGTTTACAAAAAAAAATAAATAAAAATCCTAGAAAAGAATCCATAAAAAACGCTTCTAAAATAAAAATTAACTTTAATTTAATATGGAATGTTCTGGAAATGCCCAAATCCATCATGGAGGCAAACTGAACAAAAAATAATTCAAAAATATAAACAAAAATTATGGCACAAATATTGCCACTAAAATCATTAAAAATCAAAAATAGAATGTTCTAGAATTAAAAAGAATTCGAGTTTGTTTTATTTCATCAACGCATACACACGTACTCGCACACACAAAAATAGGTATATATACCGCCACATTTTCGTCACAGTAAAAATCACTTTATGCCAAAAACTTTATCCAGTGTTATTGAATCCGATATTAATAGTAAGGAGCCTCTTTTTGATTGTCATTTTATAATTATATGATAATGTAATCCAATGAATTATATTTTTTTCCTCTTAAAATGAACTTTTTAATTTCTTAGTTTTATACTGTAAGAGTGATTGAGATCGCCACGATTTGAAGTCAATCGTCGATGTCAACCAGCCTTACATCAAAATTTACAGTAATTTTATCATTGATGGGTGCACAGCTCACAATAATCGCAGGCCACTGCCTGGCACGCACCTATTTGTATCATATGGAGTGGGGTCGTCGGAGGTCGTACTGACTCGGTGGTATAGGCCGCTGGGTTTGTCGATAAATGTCCTCTGGATCAGTGGAGTTCTCGGAACTCGTTATCATAGTATCTATATATCGATAGTATATCATCAACAAACATAAACACTAGGGCTTGTCGTAATGGACACAGTGTGGCAACTTTTTGTAAATGGCTATTTTTTACACTAATAATTAACATAGTAAAATCGACACTAAAAATCACATCTCTACGTCACAATAGGACTCAATAAACGGAGTGAAGCTCCAGACTCGTATTAATCACATTTCTTAAATTTACTAAAAAAATGTAGTCGGTTATATCAAAAAATTGTAGAGCACTTCAAATCGTACTAAGAATCCCGTTGTGTATGTATTTCGGAATAAAAATTTTAAATTCGGAAAGTAAAAAATGTGCATGATAACTTGATTACCTACAACCATTACATAGAAATAAAGGTGAGATTTCAAACATTCAAACATTTCATTATCTGTCGTTACGTATAAAAAATAGCTATAAAAATAGCTAATGAGCCCACGTTACATAAAATTAACAATTTCTTTGAACACACACTAGAGATTTATTCAAAACTATTTTCACCTACCCAACATAAATGCTCAGCTCTTGATCGGAAGCTTTTTGTTATTTATCAGTCGATTAAACATTTAAGGCATATTTTTGAAAGTCGTTTTTTAGCATACATACAGACCATAAGCCGCTGTTGTATTTGTTTACGATGAAAGACCCTTTACCTTGTCAGCAACGTCAAATTAGTTTCATTTTAGAATTCTCGTGCCAGATTTTTCACATTGCTGGCAAAGAAAGCATAATTGCTGATTATTTCTCGCGTAACATAAATGCCATTATTCGCTGACTTCTATTTTACATTAGTGAATTGCAAATTAACCCTACAAATTCCACAGATATATCAAAATTTAGGGGCAAGTACATTATTGAGACATGCAATACTCAGATTCCACGACTATTTTTAACTTTCTACATTTACAAGAGGTCCGGCAAGATATGAAACATGATGTCAAGCTTTGGGCACCACAATGTATAAATTGGCAGCGACAAAATCAATAAAATTTAAGAAATCGTATTATTTATTATCCTAACGATAATCAATATGAGGCTTCGCACATCGATATCGTCAGCTTACTCATGAGTGATTGTGAATTCTTTTATTTGTCAGTCGTAAAACTCGCTGGCGCTAGGCTATTCTTTTACACGCCATAACAGCAAATACAATAAACCCAGGTTCATTAGTTAACTTTCACCATAAATTGATGTGAACTACTTATTTTCACATAATTGTAGAAGGCAGAAAATAATGTTTTTACATATATTTTTATTGAATTTATATGTATAAGTATGTAATTAAACGTATATATTTCTATTATAATACAGTATTTTACATGCGCTTTGCGTTTTCCGACGAGGGCTGATGTGATGATCTTAATGAGCGAAGAATTCTTACATGAGCGAGTTGTTAAATTCCAAATTGGCGCGTGTTCTGGATTCGTGAGTGCTATATTTTTGATTGTGAACTTCCTGATATGATTATTCGACTGTGTGGCGTTCATTCGTGATTATGTTTATGCTTTCGAATGATTCTTATCAAGACGTGTATATTTCTCTACCAAGATGTTGTCTGTACATTATTAGCATTTATTTTGATTAGGCTTTGTTTTCCGAATATAAATTCTCCTATTAGAATTTTCATCCATATTTTAATTACAATGATTAATAAGTTTATTCTGTGTTTCCTTATAAATATTCTCGTTTCTTTTTATCCCTGATTATGTGTAACTTATCAAATTCCATAGTGATGCAAGTACTGTATATAGCAACGGTGGGCAAATGCGGCTCTTAGAGCCGCATGCGGCTCTTCGTTGAGTAAACTGCGGCTCATTGATAATTGAATTTGAAAATTTTACTGCTTTTTAAAATTATTTTGTAGTAGGCGGCGCTTTGTTATAACAACGAGAGAGAAGCAATGAAAATAAATTTAGTGAAATTTAGTGAATTTTGATTAGTTAGTATTTTTATTTGTACAATATTGCGGTCGTTTGTATATTTTAGTATAGTTTTCTATTCGTGTTTTTTGAAAAATTTGGTAAGAAGATTTTTTATGAAGCATTTTAAAATTTTAAATTAATTAAAATTAAATTTATGTCTTTTTATTATTTTGTTTAAATTTCAGTAATATAAGTTATTCAAATTTATTATTACAATGACCTCAGAAAACATCAAAAAACGAACATACAAACAAGAAAATAGAACTTTTCAAGAAGAATGGACAGAAAAGTTTTTTTTATTGACAATAATGGTAAATCGTTGTGTCTTATTTGTAAAGTTACAATTTCCAACTACAAAGTAACCAATTTACGTCGACACTATGAAGTAAGTCATCCACACTTATCAATTCAATATCCACTCAATTCAAAATTGCGAACAGAAAAACTTAAGTCATTGCAATCAGGGCTTCAAAACCAACAAGGACTAATGTCTTCTTTTAGTCGAGAAGATGACAGTGCCAACGAAGCTAGTTTTTTGATAGCTTGGAATATAGCTCGTGCTAAACGTACATATGGAGAAGGTGAATTTATTAAGAGAAACTTGGAAGAAGTGATTAAAGTTTTGGATCCGGATAACTCAAAACTACATAAATTGATCTCACGTATTCCTATGTCACGTCGTACAACTGCGCGTCGAATTGGCCAAATTAGCGAAAATGTTGAAAATAATTTGATGTGTGATTTAAAAAATTGTACAGCATTCAGTTTAGCTCTCGACGAGTCTACTGACATTCAGGATGTTCCACAATTAGCCGTTTTTGTCCGCTTTGTATCTTCTGACGTAAAAGTAAAGGAAGAAATTTTAGACCTAGTAGCTCTTAAAGAAACAACTCGCGGTATCGATGTCAAAACTGCGCTTGATGTAGTGATGGACAAGTTTGAATTGGCGCGTGATAAACTTGTAAGTGTTGCGACAGACGGAGCGCCTGCAATGATGGGGAAAAATCAAGGTCTCATTGGTCTTTTAAACAGAGATCCAAATATTCCTCATTTCTTATCTCTTCAATGCATAATTCATCGCGAGCATCTCATAGCGAAGTACTTTTAATACGAAAATGTGTGGAAGATTGTTTTGAAGATTGTGAATTTAATTAGAACAAATGCCAAAACACATCGTCAATTTAAAAACTTTTTAGAAGAATTAAGATTAAATGATGAAACAGATGAATTGCCCAATGATGTCTCCTTATGGTGTATTGTTAGATGGCTGTGAACTTACAATGTTTTGGACCGTTTTGTGGAACTCCTAAATCCTATCATAATATTTACCAAAGAAAAAGGAATAGCATACCCAGAATTAGAAAATGAAACTTGGCTTTCTGACTTAATGTTCCTTACAGACATTATGGAACACATGCAAATATTAAATTTGGCTTTACAAGGAAAAGAAAAGATAATTATTGATTTGTCACAAACGTTATTTAGTTTTGAAGCTAAACTTCGGCTT
This sequence comes from Schmidtea polychroa, assembly GCA_959609185.1. NCBI lineage: Eukaryota > Metazoa > Platyhelminthes > Tricladida > Dugesiidae > Schmidtea > Schmidtea polychroa. The sequence goes on along the minus strand of CAUHTR010000024.1, from coordinate 278,107 downwards.
TTTGTGAACGATCTTAGGTCGAAAATATTTAATCATTTTCCACGAATAAAAGCTAATAAAATTGATATCACAGAAGAAAAAGTAAACGAATACAGTGAAAAATTGGAAGAATTGCAAGCGGATTTCAAATGTAAGTTTGAAGATTTGAAAAGTTTTAAATCTACATTTGCATTTTTTGTGAACCCATTTATTTGTGATATTATTGAAGATGGATTTCCAATTTCTGAAGTAATACTTGTTAAAAAAGCGGTTGGGGAATTGGAGTTATTAGATATGAAAGAGGACCAGGCTTTGCAAATGCACCATAAAGTTACTTCTATAATTGAATTTTGGAAACTCGTACCAGAGGCAAAATATCCACACTTAAAACAAGCTGCTTGCCGTCTAATTTCAATTTTTGGTACAACATATTGTTGTGAATCTTTGTACTCCACAATGAAGTTCGTGAAGTCGAAATATCGTTCACAGTTGACCAATCAGCATCTTACAGAATTGCTGCGAACAGCTTTAACAAAGTATACACCAAATTTCAAAGATTTGAACAAAAGTCTTCGTTAATTCAAGAAATTTTATTACTTTTTATTAATGGATTTTTATTATATTTTATGTTTGTTACTTAAATTTTGAAATAATTGTTTTTAATAGCGTTTAAGTCTTTTTTAATCAAATTAATGAAATAAAAAAAATATGTAGTTCACTATGGTGGCTCTTTAAAAAATAAATTTTCGGAAAATGTCTCTCATTGAACTCATGCGTGCCCACCCTTGGTATATAGCAAGAAGAATCTTGGATGGGTTATGTCCACCATTCAAATCGAAGCGGGAATTTTTGTCACTCTGCTTTCCAATTATTTTGGTTACAAATTATCAATTTCCCCAATGACTTATGCTGATTATTTGAATTTGAATCGCCTTAAATGTGACTAAAAAAATGATTCCACGAAATTTATCGAAGTCAAGGGCCAAAATTATATATTTACCGATCACATAAGTGTTGCTAATCAAGAAGTCGGTAAGTTGTTGTAAATTCTTCTGTTTACGTATTCATGAATAGCGACACATTTCATCGCCTTCAAATTGAAAGTCGACATTCGGTTGCTTGCTAATTATTTTTAACAATTTATGCAACGCAAATAATTTTTCCCCTATAGCAAATCGTAAAAAATTGATATTATAATCTCTTCTAATTTTTAGACATGCTCAAATATATTTAATTTTCTAAGTGTCTTTGATTGATTTTAAATTGTTAAATAAATTTTAATTTAACAAAAAAATAAATAAATTTTGTAATTGAAACATTTGCCACTAAACTTTAATTAAAATGTAATAATATAAAGTTAGTAACAATAATCTTAACCTTGTGTTTGTTTAAATAATTTCTATACTCCAATGATATTTGTATCTAAGTGAATTATTTACTTAAAAAAAGCAGCAAATTGAAAATGTATCGAAAAGATAAAGTTATTGTTGCAGGTGAAATAACATTATTTTAAATTTATTTAATATATTAAAAAAAATCTGAAATTTGATATTCAATTAAATTTTAGTCGATAACTATAAAAGAAAATATAGCGACGATGAAAATGATAATAGTGTCCAAACTAATAGTAATAATGCTGATAAAGAAAACAAATCAGAAAAATCTAGTTCTGATGAACAAAATGAAATTATAGAAGAAAATAAGACTAAAGCAATCAAATCGGTTAAATCAGCAAACCGAGCAACTAATCTTATTGAAAAAAAACAAGTAAAATTAATAAAAAACAAATATCAGATAATACGATCGTTTTAGGTCGATGGTTTTAACATGTTTTTGAATAAAATGAAGCCTACAGATAATATTAACAACAATAATCAAAATACAAATAATAAATTAAAGAATTTTGAAATTATTGACCCGAACAAAAAATATTATCCACCAAACCAATTTACGGTTACGTCAATTAATCAAGCTCATGATTTATTGAGAGTGCAAAACAATCCAGCGGTATCAGGAGATGAACAATCATCTGAAGATTGGCTGAAAACACATAATTTAGATGCTTTGCAATTGACAGTAAGTGCGATGTAAATTCAGCATTTATACAGTTAATATGAATTTTCATGACGATCTTTTGAATGATTAAACATTTGCTTTCAAAATCATCAAATTTAAAGCACCCCTGGCATCTCAAGAGAACAAATTTATTTAAATTCATAAAATAAAGATTAACATTAACGTTAAAAAAAATCAGCCGTTTCCTTAAATGGATTTTTATTTTGCCAATTTCTCTTTCTTTGGGTTCGAATATCCACTATAACTAACAGTATGCTTTATTCAGATATTGGTTTACTTTGCCAGAAAACTGTTTATTAATTTATAAAAATGCTATTTTCAAACTTTTGCTAGTTTCCGGACTACTCATAATTTCAGATCCAATCAAAGGAGCTCTCCATGAGATCTCCGCGTTTCTAGAATGCCAAAAATGTTCAAATAAAATCACATCATTTAGATCAGTGTTTCCCAAACTACTTTTTTGTGCCCCAAAAATTTACAAAAATTTTTTTCGTGACCCCAACTATTAATTAAAATATTTTCAAATGACCATTTCATTTATCTTAGTTTTTAATATTGTATGTTTGTTTTGCAATTTCCAAAAAAATATTGAAAATTTTTAAAACAGTTTTGTTTTATTTTATATCTCACTTTTGGAAGTCTCACTTTTGAAAGAGATTAAATTTGCTAATTAAATAAAATAATAATAATAATAATAATAATAATAATAATAGTTAAATAAATAAATTTCCTTTGTAGTTGAAAATTAAAATATAAAATTAAAAAATAAAATAAAAATTAAAAACTAAAATTAAATAAGAAATTATTTAATTTTATTTTTAGTTATAATAAATATGTGAAAATTAAAATATATTAATTTTTTTTGAAAATTTTTCTATGCCCCTGAAACACTGATTTATATTCTCCATAATCTTGAATTTTCTTTCAAAATGAATATGTTATTCGTATTTGTCAATCAATCTATGCTAGATCAAATAATTGTTGTTTTTGAAAGGTATCCAAGATCATCCATTTCAAAATCGAATGTTCTGATTTGCATTCATATATCAACTTGTAAAAAAGTACCATAATCATATTGATTGTTTGGATTATTTATTGATTCAAGAGTGGTTTTCCGGGGGTGTGAGAAAATATCCTAAATTTTTATTGAAAACTAATACCCATGAAAAGCTACAAAATAATGCAGTACAATCAATAAGAAACGGACCTTTACATATTCTATTATTTTTAAATAAATGTAATTTCTTAAAAAAAGAAATATAAATACATTCCTCAAAGGAGTCGGAGAACTTATTTTTAGATTCAAAAGGGTGTCGATCACTAATTAAAAGCCAAGAATCTCTGATTTAAGCGAAAAAAATGAATTTTACCAATATTTCACCTTGCTCTTTGCTAATGTTGATTTAAATGAAATATTTGCAATCTATTCATTAATTTCGACGTATAATATCCAAATATAATTGCAAGATTAATTAAGTTTCCTATTTTTTTATATATAGATTATACGTTATCCGATAACATTAATAATAACAAATAATCACAGTTTTGATTCATACCAGACTATCAGTCCCATTTCAACTGATTGCATATGGAAATACCCCTACAATTGAACCAAATAACAATTTGTTGCATCTTTGATAACACATAAAATGGAACGAAATGATTTTCATATATGTTTGATTCTAGTAATTTTTTTTGGGATTTTATTCTCATGCGAACAGTATTGATGATCATTTTTCGTTCGTCTACGTAATAGAAAATTCGATTTCAAAATGACCTGAGGAATGTAAATCTTCAGAATTAGATGTGATGTTCGATATATGACATTTTTCTTTTCTTATATTAACTTTAAGAAAAAAATCATTTTGAATTTGATAAACATTTTCAAACAACATTTTCATTTGTTTCATTAACTTCCGCATTTCAGCTACTAACAATTCATGGTATGAACCTCTCTTATTCACTTCTGACATTATTGAACTCTTTTGGAAAATTGTTTAACTTTGACCTGAATTTATCATTGAGAATATTCTTTCTTTCAATTGAGACTTCCAAATTTATAATCCACTTCTTTAATACCATTATCCTTACCAATGTTCGTTAATGACTTAAATTCTGATAAGTCAAACTGGAAAAATTAAGACTTTCTTCATTCCTATTTGAGGATCTATTCGTGACCATAATTTAATTTTATTTAATAATAAAATTCCAAAAAAATCTTTATAATAATAATAATTATAATCAAATTTTTATACTACTATTTCAATTTTATTTAAAGATTAAAATAATATATTTAATTTCCAAAGGTTTCTTTTGAAATCTTTCCTTGACCTTTTGTAAATCAAGATTTTCATCAAATTTTATTTCATACTATACTTATAAAAGTATCCAACTTCTCAAAAAAATTAAATAAGTTCGCTAAATGTTAGTTGTTAGAAATACCAAGTAAAACATCCAATTCCGGGATTCCGGGATTAAACAATGGTAATAAAGTAGCTTTGTTTTTGACTCGGAAACTTTTGCATTAAACTAAGATCTCATCTAAATGATAAAATATTATATGCTTTTACATTTTTTCTCTAAAAATCTATAAAGAATTCATTTATTTAATGAAATACAATATCTATAAATCAGGATCCCGGGATTGCAAAAAAAACATTACAAGGTTTGTGTTGCCCATATATATATATATATATATATATATATATACATCGATATATTACTGATTTATAGTCTTCAAACTCACTTTTTAATTCAATGGATAAAATAATCAGTGGGGAAATTGGAAGAAATAAAAGTTCTTATAATAATAATATTATATATATATATATATATATATATATATATATATATATATATATATATATATATATATATATATGTGTGTGTGTGTGTGTTTGTATGTAAAATATTTTTTTGCGGATGTCTAACATTAAAATAATATAAGCATAACAAGCTTTGTCATACCCAGTGCAAATCCCAATACTAAACTAGTTTCGAGCTTTTGGCTCTCATCAATACTATGCAGGAGACGCGAAGATTTCTCTTCGCGCCAGGTAAGTATACAATATTGCTGATTCAACTCTATTGCACACTTTCCCTGGTACACTGGAAATCAGATCACTGGCAAATTCGATAAATCAAAGAAAAAATATCTGCAAACTTGTAAACATGGCGTATGAAAAATCATATTCGCCTCTGGAGACACCGTCTATACACAGAAACTGTTTACAAGTGCATCCGTAAACCTTTAGCATTTTTAACTTGTAAAATAATGGTGATTTCCAGTGTACCAGGGAAAGTATGTGATAGAGTTGAATCAGCAATATTGTATACTTACCTGGCGCGAAGAGAAATCTTCGCGTCTCCTGCATAGTACTGATGAGAGCCAAAAGCTCGAAACTAGTTTAGTATTGGGATTTGCACTGGGTATGACAAAGCTTGTTATGCTTATATTATTTTAATGTTAGACATCCGCAAAAAATATTTTACATACAAACACACACACACACTTATATATATATATATATATATATATATATATATATATATATATATATATATATATATATATATATATATATATATATATATATATATATATATATATATATATATATATATATATATATATATGAATTTAGTAAAATGTATAGTTTACGTCCAACATTAATCAGACAAGACTTAATAAACACTTATTATTTTAGATTGAAGACCTAATATCCAAAGGCAAATTGGGTAATCCTCGACCCGATGAGACAACTGGGACAGCTTACAATTGCTTAGTGTATGATGATTTTATTGTCACTGATTATGAATACAAACTTCATATGGCAATAGAAATGTACAGCAAGCGAATAAAATGGTATTTGCAGGTGGAAAATACAATAAAACCCGTAAATCTTTATTAAAATTAGTTAATAGGGAAGTAGAAAAATGTTTGGATTTATAAGCGGAAGCAAATTAGGAGTTTTAATCGACTCATCGGACGCTAATCTAGGATTCGGGCGAGTTATTTCATTCCAAGATAACTTGTTGCATTTGTTGGATGAACAACTTTACAAAAAAAAGTCCATAAACATAGGATATTTTGGAACAAATACGAAATTTCTGTATCAAGATTTTATGAATTTAAATTGCAGAGTCATTGAGGAAATAAAGGAATCATTTTCTACTATGTCCTCTCTTGGTGGCTGTAATCTAATGCAAGCACTGAAATATGTTGATATTTTGGAATGAATTCGCATATATTTCAAAATATGTTTTAGATAGCCAAAGAAAAGTCAATAGACGAAGTGCTTCTTATCTTAGGTACCTGTCCGGATCAAGAAGCAAATATGTTGATGTATTTTGTTCAACAGCTCTTATTGGGTCGAGATTTGCCTTTTCACTGTGTTTCTTATGAAAATCAAAGTGAAGAAGTAAGTTCAATTCTAAAGTATATTGCAACCATAAGTCACGGTAATTACCACCGATATTCATCCATGACCGAAGAACTGATGTATACCAGTAATGACATCGATTTGCTGCTTTTAGAGATTGAAAGAACTCAAGTAATTATATGAATACTATTTATTTGTACATATTAATTATTATAAATTCATTGAACCTCTCAAATAGCGAACAAAATGTTCAACATATCGATGTTTTTAATTTTCTAATAAAAATATTTCATTTAAACAACCATTATAATATTGTAACAACCTCTACTTTATACATTATTAGCTGGGGTACCCGCCATTGTCCGTGGCAATATAAGTTGTGTTGTAAAGTTGTTTTCTTTCAGTAAAACGCGCATTATTTTCCAAAAGTATTTATTTATTTTCAGCATCTATCACATGTTATAAACATTTCAAAAATACAAAAGAAAACATAATATTAATACATTTTAAAATGATCCTGTCAACTTGTCATTTTAACTATATGACAACCAATGCGGTAAAAAACGACCGCAACATGTTAAAACGCATCCACCTTGAATAAAACCCACCCAATCAACTTAATACTCGCCTGATAAATTTATTTATAGGTTGTATGCTTAGTTTAATGAAATGATATATAATATGTGTATATTGGTGAAGATTTCTTATTGTTCATTACTATGAAACTAACCATGACTAAATTTACAAAAAACAACTTGGCTGCCATTGAGTTAAGAAAGTGCTTTTTGATAGACAATGTTTTTTGTTTTGTCATGTGGTGCAAAGAGGAAGATGGTTTTGGCTGAACCAACTCTGAAGCAAGCAACATATAAAGTTGACAATGTGAAAAACGGGGTTCCTCCAGGTTAATTCCTGCAACTTTCAGTGACTGTCCCTGGACTTTGTTGATGGAAATGGAAAAGCAAGGCGTTTTTTTATCGGGGTGTAACCTAATTGGTTCGGGTAAGGGGCTGTCGAAAAAGCATGAACATTATGTTATTCAAACCCACCGCGAGAGACACTTTTTTCCTGATAATTTTGCTTAGTAACCAGAAAACATGATCAGTTAATAAGGTACCCCACTGGGTCACAATATTTTGGGTGTAGAAAGTAGCCTATAATCTCGACCTCGGTAAAAAAGTAAGCTGTGCAGAATTTGATTGAGATATCTTCAGAAATTTGGATTTGTATAGTGAACATACAGACAGACATTCACGATTATATATTAGATTATTTTGACATCAACTACTATTCCCAACTTTAATGAGGTATCTCTAATTGTATTGGTTTGGGAGAATTTTCAAGTCCTTTAATATTATTTTCTGAAGTTTTAATTTAATTTTGAATTAAATTGAATACAATTCAACAACTAATTGAACCCTTTGATTATTCCGAAAGTTGTTATCCGCAACTCGCTCCAATATTTAATTGCAAATTTATCAATTCTCAAAAATACCTAAAGTTATAAATATATAGGAAGTAATTGAAAAAATAGCACTAATGCGAAAAGGAATATTTTCAAATCGAGCTTCTCCATATATTAATCAGATAGCCGAAGAATTGAAAAATATGCCCCAATCAGAAACTTTGCCAAAGCCAATATCGTTCAATGATCCACTAAAATTTGAGGTGCCGAAATTTGAGCCTCGAACTTCTTCGGAATGGTTGGGCAAAAGTGGACTTAAAGCAAAGAAACTGGGCTTGTATTCTGTGAGTTTGTTTTAATTATTAACTATCATTTATTCAACATAACCCATAAGAAAAACATTTTAAGTGCTGCAATGGCTAATAATTTTGAACAAAATCCCACAACGTATCCTGTGATTGAAATGGTTTAATTAACGGTTTTAAATGTTAAATTCTGTTCTTGTTTCATTTTATTAGTTTCGTTTTATTTGTTACTGATTAATTGTCAGTAGTAGTACGATTGCAAATCAGTTAGAATTTATAATTCAACATAAATTATTATTTTCCACAGTCAGATATTTTGCCATTACGTGAGTCGAATTTTACGAATATTTCACGGAAATCCATTCAACAAGGACGGAGATTTTCGTCTAGAAATTTGAAATCTGTAAAATCGAGAATTTCACAAAAACTAACGATTGATGGTTTAAAAGAAGTTGGCATTATAACCTTTTGTTTATATATATATTATTATATATTTAAAATTTTGTTTAAATGAGATTATATTAATTCAAACATGTGATTAGTTATTAAAGATACCAATATAATAATAACAGATTGACATGGATGGTGAAAAAGTCTTAGTCCAATAAAAACTTGATTCAAACTTTTATTTTTATAAGTAGTATTTTGAACTTTTCGCGAATACATTATTGGAGCAATTTTTTCAAATATTCACTCATCGGTTATGGAGAGAGAGAGAAAGGTCTAAACTCCCATATTGGTGTTAACATCCTAAGTAAAATTAATAATCATATATTTAATCCGGTTTTATAAGTAAAACTTGCATACATAGAAATGACCTTGGACATTTTTAATAAATATCAGTCAAAACATATCGAAAAATACATAAATGAAACTCATTTAATTCATTTTTAAGAGAAAACTGAATTCTTATTTTTCTCTCAAATTAGTTTTCTCCGGGCTGAAAAGAAATTTTCAAAAAAAAATTAAAGATCAATTTGTTGATTTTAGATTCGCAATTAATTTCTATTTAGTAAATATTGAAAAGCCGTTGGAGAAGTCTTGGCCACAAAATATATTAAATCAACAAAACGATCAGTAAATAATGAACGAATAAATAATATTTTTTCTTTCTGGAAAGGGGCTTTCCTTTGGATCTTTTGATAAATATCTAGTTGCCCAATGTAAATTTTGATAAACAAATAAATAAATAAATAAATTAATTAATTAATTAATTACTTAATTAATTAATAAACTGAAAACTAAAACACTGACAGAAATATATTAATTTAACGATATAAGTTATATGATTATCGAAATTTTTTAATAAAATTTTAAAATTACTTTTATGATTGGTACTTTCGAATCAGTTCTGGTACTCAATTATGAGGACTCTTCATTGTGAATACATTTTTGAAGCAATTTTTACCAACAAGTTATCCGCCGGTTATTCTATAGCTAAACATGAAATCCAATGTGAAACATAAATTATGTAAAATCTTCAAATCAACATAAACTATGTAGATATAAATATATTAGATTAAGAGTCTCCAAGTATTTGGGAATACATTAGAATACTTTAGGAATGCAGAAACATCATTCAGACCACATGATACTGAGTGCTCCGAAATTTCGAAACCATATAGAAACTTGGCTTTAATTTAAAATTATAAATTTATTATCAATATATGTTTTAATTTGTCATTAATTTTTATTACAATTATACAAAAATCTTTTTCTATCCTGATTTATAGATATTGTATTTCATTAAATAAAAATAAATGAAAAATGTTTAAATAAACAGAAAACAGATCAGAAGTAAACAAAAAATAACGATAGCGAGTGAGAGAGATTTGGGCTTTTTTGAAATAGTTATCATATAATAATCCGGTTTTTATTTGAAAAACTTGCATACTTTGATTTGACCTTGGAGCTTTCTACTTAATATCAGTCAAAATATTTCGAAAAATACATAAAATAAAGAGAAAAATTGAATTTTCATTTTACTTTCAAATTAGTTTTCTATATGCTGAAAATAAAATTTCAAAGTAAAATTAAAAATTAGAATCGCAATTAATTTTTAACTATTTTTTAATCGAATTACCATCGAAAGAGAATTGTGGAATAAAAATAAACTTGTGATTTACATTAAGTACATTAAGTGAAATATTAATTGACAAAAATCTTGACATTTATTATATCATGATTTGTGTAGAATTGGTTGTTTTATATTCAGAATATTCCAAAATAAAAAAATCCGGCACCTCTCCAAATACAATCTAGTACCCCAGATTGGGAACCCTCGTATACAAGGACCGCGATAAACAGTATCATTTTATAATACGAGTTTTATCAAAGTTTTATATTTATTTTTAAAATAAATTTTATCTCTATTTCATCTCGACATTTGCTAAGAGAAAACCTTGTCCCAGAATAATCTTTCATTTAATCGCCATAAAGCCAGCCAGGAAAGTTATATAAAGTTATGATTAAATTAAATGTTTTTTGTTGGTGGGATTATTTGTAACCGATTTAACCTGAATTTTGATTTATTATTCGACTTCATTTTGATACTTTTTTTGTGAATTTTTTAGCTTAGTCAATTTGATAATGAGTTACAAGACATGAAAGAAAGTACCGGTGAAAAGAGATTTATTGAAATGTTCACTGAAAATGTTTGTCAATATTTTCCTATTATTCTTTGTTGAGTTTGAAGTGTTCGTTGTTAAATTGTTAAAAACTTTCCTAATATTGTCTAAAATAAAAATTGATAAAAATAATATTTTATTCATAAACAAAATCAAATTCTTCCCATGTAATTTATAGCAGTGAAAGAAACAAAGGTAACTTTTTATTATAAGGGAAAAAAAGAACTTTTTTTTGTTCAGAGCCTTGATAAAACAGTGACATGAAAAAGGTCGTAATATATTTGTTTCTACTTTATTAATCAAATTAATTAATAATCCAAATTTGGTCCATGGAGTGGTTTTTACTTGGACTCGCTTGGTGATTAACGTGTTAGTTAGTTCGGCTTCATTTCATTAACAGAATTTAGTAAAAAAATATCGAAAAGAAACATAAATAATATCAAAATTGTTTATATTTTCATTGATAATAATTGTATAAAATGATTATTAATTACGAAATTTTTCTTATTATCACCAATTAATTCTATAAATTCAATAAATTCATTAATAAAACATATTATTACTACTGATTCATCATTGATCAAATAAAAGTTTTACTTATTTTAACATTAAAATTGATTAGTCAACCCTTTTGCTGCTGCTGGTGCCCATATTCACTCGTCAATATCTCGACTTAGTTACAATTCATTTAAATAGACTTGTAAATATTCGCGCTAAAACTACTTCGCTCAGAGACTACGGCTAAGAGAAGGAAATGGGTGCCTAATAAGATAAAAATAAAGTGTTCAGCATCGAAATGGTTCCAGTACATATATTGACGAGCGCATATAGGTGCCAACAGCAGCGAAAGGGTTAAATTAAAACTCTACCGATTATCTGGACAGGTTTTATCAAGTGTTTTATAGATCGATGGTCCTTAAAAGAGTCGCCACAGAGTTTTCGAGAATTTGAATTATTGTTTATAAAAATTTCACCATATAATAATTTTGTAAAAAAGAACATAAAATTATTTTCAATAACTTAAACCATTTATTTTAAAAATAAAATTGAGATACCAATTAAAAATACAAGGTCTTTATTATTTCATAACATTTCCACAGCCATTTCTTGTTTAACTGAAAGAAGTCTTTATTTCTTGTATTAATTCATGGTACCTTTACATCGAACAATGAACAATTGATAATTAAACATATTTTAGTTCAGGAGATCAGTGTGAGAAAACCTCGCGATACATAAAGCAATCTGTTAAATCTATACTTGGGAAACCTTGTTTCAGTTTTGAAATAAATCTTCGGAATCTTTCACCTATTGCTGAAGTGTTAAGACAAATTGTAATTGGGTTACATGCCAAAACTCATGACAAAAGATAGTGCGATTTTAACTAAAAAGAAAACCTTTGATCTAAACCAACTTCTAAATAAAAATAAAATTTTTTTTATTGCATTACGATCATTTTACAGATGGAATTTTACCTGGATTAGTTTTTCATAAAAGAATAAAATAACATTTTAAAATCAATTATATTGACATCGAAAGTGCTTATGACGGATAAATGCGCAAGTTAGAAATTTGAGTGAATCTCTATAGGCTGGACTTATATATCCGTGTGCTGTATTTCTATCTTTAGATAACGTCAAAAGAGGTCGTGTGAAGAATTTTTCAGATAATTGGTAAAACGTAACTATCCGAATGCGGTGCAAATCTCCACCCGCCGTGATGCACATTTTGAATTAAGGTTAAAATTTTTTCGTTAACATTTCTAATTTTTACCTTGAAATCATTGCCAAAGAAAACTTAAATATATTTATTTAATTTAATAATTCATTTAGTTTATTTGTTTTAATAATAATAATAATAATAATAATAATAATAATAATAATAATAATAATAATAATAATAATAATAATAATAATAATAATAATAATAATAATAATAATAAACAATAATAATAAACAATAATAATATTAAATAATAATAATAATAAATAAATAAAATAATAATTAATAAATTTCTGTTACCTTTTAATTATTTTCTTATTACAGAAAAATGAAATGTTTTTTTCGATTTTAAATACATTTTCCAACTAAATTAATCTAATTAATTTCAAATGAAAATTCACCTTAGAAGTAAATGGGGTTCCAACCGACCGTTTAAAAAATTTAGTGCAATGAAATTAAAATTCATTATATACTTTGATGTATCTTAAATTTTAATAATTCAATAAATAATTATAATTTTTAATAAAATCTGAAAACAAACGATATATCACGTAGGAACTTATTTTTAATTAAAAATTCTACAAATAATTTCTACTTCAATGTCAAACAAAAAGCATTCTCTTTGAATTTTTAATTTTCAATGTAGATTCTCAATAAAAATGCATATGAAAGCAAATCTGAATTCATCCCATCAATCGGCAGAATGGTCACATCTAGCATCTATGAGAAAGCAATGATACAAGTGGAATGGCCAGATGGGTCCGTCAGAAATGTTCACGCTGATTTGGCTCAATTATTTGAGTATCAGAAACTTTTGGGTGAACAGGTACCTTTGGTGTTGCTTTCTATTATGCAATAACGCCATAATTTGAACATTTTAATACATAATTATTTGAAGGTTAAATTAATGGAACAACGGATAACTTGGCTTTCGACTGGAAGTCGAAGAATATTTGGCACAATAATTGAAAGAAAAGTCATTCTGATTTTAGATTTTTCAATATCGAATATAAAGTATCTAGTCCATATTCTTCAATCGCTCAAAATTCTTATACAGCAACAACTGACGGCTAAAGAAAAATTTAACATTATTGCATTTTCCAACACAATTTCTTCTTTCAAAGCTGGTTTGACCATTGTAAACGAAACTAACTTACAAGAATCGTGGTCATGGCTTAGAAGTCTTAATTGCGGTGGAAGTCGAAATCTTCTCGGTGCCTTAAAGTTAGTAAATTTATTATAAAATATTATGCAACATAATATTGAATAAAATTTGTGAAACTTATCATTTTCTGTCTTCCAAATCAATACTGTTATGCAATGTTGTGCAATATTTAAATGTCCAAGCATAACAGGCAAACAACGACAGAAAAAGCTTGATCAAAATGATTTCCATGAATAATAAAACAATAAAAAATTGAACACAAGTTAATGAAAAATGTGATGCAAAAAATGAAAAATATTATATTTACTAAAAATTTGTACTATGAATGATCAGGTCACAAACATTGTTTGCTTAACTGTAACAAAAATCCATTATGTTTGAAACTGAATATAATTTTTGTGAAACATAAAATTACCAATAATTAATTATTCTATTAATGAAGACCCGATTTGTTTAAACGAATGGAAAGTTATACAAAATAATTTCTATAAAATCATAATCTCAAAATTGATGAGACCGAAAGAAGGAAGATTATTTATGGAACCGTGAGTATGAAAATCATATACTACTTTATTTTTAAAGGGACTTTAAAGAAGATTACAAAGACAATATTGTCAAAGGAGAGATGTCTTTGGCCTAAGTCAACACTTATTACAGGGCTATAAAAAGAACAAAACTCTTAGATAACAATTTCGGCTTCTGTAGGAAATAAAAAGTTAAAACAGGTTTGAGATGAATAAAGTCAAAAATTTAAAAATAAATTTGAACACAGAGGTTAAATGTGTTAATTTAGGAAAAGGTCCATTATTGCTATTGTATATGAAGTCACGACAACCTACATTATATTAAAAAAAGTTTTTGATCATGTACAAAGTGATCAAAAAATATTTTTTATTTATCAACATACATTGAAATGTTATAATAATTTATTTGAACAAGAATTCAAATATATATATATATATATATATATATATATATATATATATATATATATATATATATATATATATATATATATATATATATATATATATATATATATATATATATATATAAAGCAAGAAGTCTTGAAAGATGTATACCGAATTTAAATAATGATAAAGATATTATTTATAAAAATACATTTAATTTATAAAATTAACAGAATCTACAAACATTATTTAACTGTTTTGTTAACGCCTATTTTCGAAATGATGTTCAACCTGGTCTCAGGTATTACCAATACCGCAATTTGGTATTATAATGTATTCTTGTTTAGTAGTTACTTTTAATTCAGAGATTGTTACCTAATTTGGAGCGTAGTGTTCATATAAGACATTCTTGAATGATAAGGTCCAGTCCATCTGTTTATTAGGTTATCGTCAAATATATATCTTATTTATATCTTATTTAAATTTTATTTAAACCACTTTTTGGTTTTGATCAACATGAAATCACGCTAGTGCTTACATACTACAAGTGGTATCTAATTTTCCAAAAAAAAACAATGAAAAATATTTTTTGTTATTTGAATATAACACCTAGACACCATTTAACCTATGCTGCTACCAAAGCCCGTCATTGTCTAATTTATAGAATTTTTGAATTTATTTTTGTTGTCAAAAAATGGGAGAGGTTTATTCACTTAATTATAATTATTTTGTAAGAGAATATAGTTAAATACAATTAATTTTTATAAAATTCATTGTAGATAAATAAAGGAATCCAAAAATATTCATCAAACTATAAATAAAATAAAGTCGGATCTAAAAACTTTGATTTCATTTTGTTTTGGAAATGTTTTTAATTTCATTTTCAACATAAAAAGATAATTGCGATTAAAAATATTTTATTCTCTAGATGAAAATTATGTGAAATATAGATATTTTTATTACCAACTTGGTGGGTTGTCAGGTGTAATGAGAATTTTATTATTATTAATGACATTTGTAAATTTATGAAATTTTTATTTTCAATTGGCCTAATTTGGAAAATTATTTTAATTATTGTTTTATTCATTTAACAAACTATTCAATTAACAAACTAATTTTTCTCGACTTTTTACAGCTAGTCACGATTAATCCCTTTTTAATAAATTAAAATAATTAAAACTGTAAAAAAATTCAAATAAAACCCAATTTTATAAATTCATAATTTGAAAAATAAAATTCTAACCAATTCTGAATTATCTATTGGTTTGCACACAAACCTGTATTATAGATGTTATTATTTCATGGAAACTGGTGTAACAGGATTGAAGAAAAAATAAATATGGTAAACAAATATATATTGACTTCATTATTTGCTATTAATTACTTTCAAGAAATTTTTATTACCATGATAAAATAAAATAATATTTGTAAACATTTGAAATTTGGACTGACAAAGATCTGACAGAAACGCCTAATTTAATTGAAAATTAATTATGTTTTAATCTATCCATTCAGGAAATTTATTTTTTTCCTTAAATTTATTTATTTCAAATAATAAAAGAAAAAAATATAATATATTTTATAAATAAAATAAAATGTATTAAATTAAAATTAAAACTTACAAAATGAAAAATAAGAAAAATTGTCCTTTTTTGTGAATATGAAAAAGAAATGAGCAATGCAAGTATAATAAAGAAGTAAAATTAAATAAATTCATTTTAGTGTTAAATGTTAAGTAATCAATAAAACATTAATTCTAATATTGATTGATATTGCAATATTTATCGATCGTAATTTAAAAGTTTTAATTGTCAGCTGTGTATCAAATTTATCATGTGTTTATGTTATTATCAAATAATTCTACAATATTTTTTTGACAAATTAGGTGATTTAGTAATATTATATTTTGAAAAATCCTAATTAATTCGGTTTCGATTAGTAATAACAGAAATGCAAGGCTCATATTAATTAGAAAATTTTAACTCTTTCTTTAAATAAAGTGTTTTCTTATTATTTTTTGTTTAATAATATTGAATTTAAAATTATTTTCGTTAATTTTGTATTTCTTTCTAATATTCTCAATTTCTAAAATTTGGATTATGTATTTCCAGGAATTTTTTTGGGCAGTCATTAGGCTGTAGAATTTGTTTGAATTTAATTAAGATTAAATTTAAATCATGACTTAAAAACATTGAATTATTTATACGATTTATCATTTGTTAACTTTCTTTTGCTACCTCTTACACATTTCAATGGCAATTCCATATTTATAATTAGATATAATATCAATTTAGTCACTGTAAGTTGTTTTCAGCTGATAATTAAAAATTTGAAATATTTTGTTAAAATAGTTTAAAATAAATGGAAATAGTAAATAATAAAATCGTTAAAATCAGAAAGGAATTTTTATTATTAAGTAACTGTATAATATTTAAATGTTAGAATTTTGAAATATTTATATGTGTAAATTTCAAATTAAGTTTAATTAATATAATTAAATTTTAAATGTTAAATTCTTAAATAAATATTTAAAAAATATATTTGGTTCGAACATTTTTGTCATTGATAAATTCTGGATTGTCTTCGACTTCAAGTTTATCAAATGAAAGCAATTTAGAAGTGTTCTACCAACATCTAACAAAATTAACAATTAAATTATATCGAACCTATAAGATCTAGTAATTTGCCTGTTAATATCGCATTGTAAAGTCTAAATAGTCAACCAAAAAGTTGCACCATTCGTGAAATATCAAGCGAGAATTTCCTCAACTAAATATCTAACTAAAAATTGTTTCAGTTAATACCAAAAATCACTAAATCAAAACAAATGATCATATTTTACAAAAAAAATAAATATTTTAATTTTAAAAATTTCAGTAAAATCATTTTGACAATAGATATTACCCTTTTCCTTACAAATTTCCGAGATTGCATTTTTTGCAAATATTTTACAAAATCTTTTCTTCAAATGCAGTGCTGAAAATTGATAATAAACATTGATCTTTAGTCGAAATAAAAATAAATGAGATTTTATATAAAATTTTAATTTTTTTTTGCAATAATATTTAGCTTTAAATTATTATTTTAATTTCAGACACGTATTTGAGAATCCGGTAGATTCTGTGCATAATGATTATGCTCAAGGAATATATTTATTCACATCCGGCGTGCCTGATCAACAAATTGAGCCTCTTATGGCCTACATAGAAGAGAGAATTCTGGGAACAGACATTAAGATTCATACAGTTTTATTTAATGTCGACGATTACGATGTATCAGGCACTCCTATACCAAGTCGATATGCAAATATTACCAAGGTAAATATCAGATTTATTTCGAATTTTCCCATCCAATTTCTATTTCATTTATAAATTAATTTTAGTGAAAATAAAAATTGTTAATTAAATTTTGAATTTAAATTTGAATAAATTTAATATTCAACTTTTTATTATTAAAACAAAATTTTACAATTAATATCGTTCATTAAAATTTCATTAATTTAATAAAGCCTCCAAGACATTTAAAAACACTGAAAAATAAAGCTTGAGGATTTTATTTTTTGTTAAATTGATTTGTTTTAATTAATTAATTAAGTTATATTTCTTAATTAACTTTGTATAGGGATCCATATTGATTTAATATTATTATGTTTGTATTTATTTCCTCATTTGCTACCTATCAATACTTTCCAATTCGAAAATATTAACTTTTAATCTTTTATTATTTTTAATTTATTTTGCACTAAATTTTTTATTTTGAGTTTTTGTTTTAAAATTTATATTTCAATTGATTTGCACATAATTCGATGTCTACATTAATTTTACAAAACCTTAACACATGTAATGCATGTAAAGGAATAAGCTAAGTTTTTGTGGAGACATATTTTTTGTGTTTGGCAGTTCTTCATTTTGTATGTGTTTTCTTTCTTACTATCACACCGTTCCCAATAATTATTAAAAGCTTTTAAAAACATTTTAAAATTAAACATACCTTTTTTACTCTTTTTGGATCCCTAATATTGGTTAATCCCTTCGGTCGACAGTGTTCAAGAAATCAAGTACAAAAAAGACAGGAAGTCTCTCTAATGTATATGGTAATGTACATGTGGATATGTGCTAAATTTTTTTAATAGACATATTGCGTACTTTACACGACTTAGGAATGATTTTATAATTTAAATTTCCTAACAGTTTTCTTATATTCCTTTTATAATTTGTATAACATTCTAAATACTCCAATACCAACACTAATTTCGGCTTATCATCCTAACACACTATTTATGTTACTTAATCCACCATCCAATTTACACACACTAGTCAAATTACACTCAGACATTCTCAAGCATGAATTTTTAGGATTCATAATACATTTATCAACAGTCTCTTTCATCATCATTAATAAAAATGATTTTGAATACTCATTCTACATCAACAACTCTAAAAATTTATCGACAAGTTATACTGAATTTGTAAAAGTAGAAGAGAAATGCTATGATTTTTAAATCAATCATTTTTTTACCATATTTCTATTGTATTTAAATTCACCAAAACTTTCAGCAGAAGTATAAAAACGAGTATCAGTTGGTTTTCTATAAATTCATTAAATGTACAATATAACTTATAACATAATTCTTGAAGATTTAATGACTGAAAAAGGCACAAAATCATTTCATCGTTATATTGAACATTTAAAACAAGGATATCATTGGAATCCAATACAAATAACACATGTTTAATTTTAATGTTATGTATAACTGATAAAGCCTTCAGAA
Source organism: Schmidtea polychroa (assembly GCA_959609185.1). Classification (NCBI taxonomy): domain Eukaryota; kingdom Metazoa; phylum Platyhelminthes; order Tricladida; family Dugesiidae; genus Schmidtea; species Schmidtea polychroa. Next base: position 258,768 of record CAUHTR010000024.1, on the reverse strand, counting down.
TTGTCTTTTTTCAACATTGATATTTTTTCTAAATTTCATTTATCTTCATTTCTTCTTAGACTAAACACCAAAACTTTGTTTGATATTGACACGAATATTGAGACATAATATTGTCATACAGTCTAAAATATGTAGACAAATAGTAATATTTTATTTATTTTTTTTATTATTAAAAAATATTATTAATATAATATCAGGGATTTTTATTTTGCTTTCAACTGAATTTAGACTGCTGAAATCATGCGTATGCTGGCCCACAGTACCAAAGGACGTTTTCATTGGTTTCGTGAATCGGGAATTATCGAGAGTGATGATATCAGAGTTTTGATGGCTGAGATAGATTTAGCGGTTGAATATTCAAGGCGGACCCAACAAATTATAAATGATTATAAAGAAAAATACCCATCTAGTCATTCAAAGAAGAATGAAGATACAATCAAGTAATTTGCTTTTTTCAACTGATTGTAGAATTTGACATTATTTCTTCATTTGCATATTTTTACGCATTTTATTCCTTATTTTTGAAATTGTAATATCTTAGGAAAGCTGGTCTCAGAATATAAATTTTCAAATAAAAATTATAGTTTTACTGTAACTATTGACCTAACTGTAAATAGAATAATATATTAAAAATTTATTAAGCAAATATTTTCTATGGGTCACTCCCCCCGCCCCCCCCCCTAACTCTTCTTCATTTTATCAAGTCTTCATTTTATCAAAAGTATTAGTAATTGCATACATTTCATTACTTTATGACACTTAATTTGTGTTAAATCGGAAAAACACGTTTGTCTCCAATATGAAAGAGGAAAGATAAATGAAATCTTAAATAACAGATCAAGGGTGAAAATGTTAAAATATTTTAATGAAAAAAATGACATTACCCATATTTGACATCTAATATTGCTTTCGAATCCATTTCCAAATACAGAAAGACGAATTAAAACGCGAAAGATTTCTAATCCATATTAACAAATAGTTATATTTGATATTAACTTATAAATATTTTTATCATTATTTTTTATTAATTCATTATTATAATGAAAAGTTAATGTATGTTATTCTATTTCACTCTAAAAATTATTTCTACTCACCAAGCGAAATTTGATAATTTATCAAAAATTTATCCTTTTAGGGGAAAAAAGCTAAAATTAGACTTCTAATACTAAAATTATATTTTTATTCGAATAATTATTTACAGACTTGTTTTGAGTAATAAATAAATACAATGAATTTCATATATTGCACTCATAAAATTAATTCTGTCTGCAATTATTTTAAAAAATTCTGTAGTATCAGATATGCTATTTTTAAATTAAAATTAGTAGGAAAAAATTTGGTTAATTTAAATTTTATTAAAAACTAATTTTATTTATACACTTGTTCAAAGTAAATTGCAGTCACCTATAACAGAGGTTCTTAAACTGTGGTTCACAAGATCTTTCTTTTGGGTCGCAAGAATATTTAAATTATTTACAATTAACCTAAAATCCTAATTTATAAAGTATTAAATAACAGCAGTGGCAGACAGTGAAGTACTCCAAAACCACAGCGGTGGTGTTGACTACATAAAACAAATTATGTTAGTAAATCGAGGTATTTAATAAATTTAGCTATTAAAAATAACTTACATATTTTTGAAAAATCTTCTATTAAAATCCAAATAGGTAATGAGACAATATGCAAAATTTGATAAAAATCCGGACAATAATTTGTTAGCAGTTATCTTTTGAATGTAGTATACTGCCAACACATTCCATAATATTTATTAAAAAACTTGACTATGAATTAGTAAAGATGTCGATGTTTTTTTGATATTCACGAATTTTCGGCATTGCAAAGAAATCAGTGGTGAAAATTGAAAAAAAGTTCTTATAATATTTTTAAAATATTATTATTTTTACAATATTAATTTACAATATAATATTTTTCTAATATTAATTTACAATATAATATTTTTATAATATTTTTTCTTATAATATTCTTATTATATTTTTACTCTATATTAACTTCGCTGATGTTTCTATGTGCCAAGCAAATTTTGTGAGGCCAAACATACTTTACATGATTGAATTGAGCTGAAATTTGGCAAGTAGATTTTTTGTCGAGAACACTGCATGCTATCAAAATTTCAGATCGATCCGATAACTGAAAGTGGGTTAATTTAAAAAATATTGATATGTCAAATCTAGTGTTATTTCCTTATTTCAATATAAATTCTTATCTATTCATTAACTTCGGATTAAAGAGATAACGTAATTATATCTAAAATATGTTATATAAGTTTGAACCTATAGGTACTTAAAGTGCAAAATAGTATGAACAATTTCCTTATGGAGATTTCGAGTTGACATTTTTCAATATTTAGATCAGTGGTTCTCAATTAATATAAAAGCGCGGAACACCATTCACATGATTTTTTTACGCGGAACACTGACAAAAAATACTTGCCCACAATGAGTGACCATTCACAAATTACTATAAATCTTTCGTAAACGTAAACAATGGTTTCTTATAAGCAAAGAAAATACCACGCGCAACAATAACAAGCAATAAAAAATACTTTTATATTTGGATGTTTTTTTATCTGTGTAACGGCTTTCTTATTGAATCATCTTATAAAAAAATTAATTGAGGGTTTTGATGATATGTATCTTAAATGCAAATTTAAAGATAAAATACATTTTTTCGCGGAACACGGGTTGAGAACCACTGATTTAGATATTATAATCAATATAATTATTTTAAAATTCTTTATATTTTTATAATAAACATTAAGAATATTGGAGTATTTTATATAAGAATATTAGAAAATAATATCATTAAAAAATAGATGTTTTATCGAAATGTCAATGAAGCGGATTACAGCAACTAATAAAAGCATAAGAAAATAATAATTAATCCTTACACTTGCAATATAAAATATGTTATTCATTGAAGTTTTTTATACATATAATAACTTTGCATTTTATACTTTGTATTTTATAAAAACAAACACTATAGAGATAGTGAATATTTGACAAAAAGAATCTTGAATCTCCATCATATTAATCTTTATGAATCAAATTGTAAAAATCGGCAAAATGTCATTCCAGTTTTAGTTTTATGAATTATTGTTTTATTTTAAAAATTGTGTTTTAAAAATATGTCAAACAGATTATGATAAAATCTTCAATGTTAATTTACATCTAAAATTTATTGTACAACAAAAGATTTCCGTAAAATTAACAAAAGCTTAGAATCATGATAGTCAAACTATGGCGGCTCTACTATCTATTTTTTAAAAATATTTATGATATTGCATTTTTGACTGACATTAATAATTTTATTAAAGTGGACTTGGGTTTTGTAATTCAAAATTTATACTTTATTATTAGTTCAGAATTCTGAAAAATATTATATAGTTTATATAGTCTTTTATGAAACCAAAAAAAATAAACTCATCAAAACAATATAAACAAGATTGGAATGAGATTTTGGTAATTTTTACGTCAATCAAAGTTTTTTTATACAAAATTCGATATCAATATCACAACCCCAAACAAATTTTTGTTTGAATTAATGTTTTAATGTTCTATTTAATTCAATTGAATTCAAATTTATTTGAAAAATAAACAAAAGTTGTCGTTATACTCATTGTTTTCTTAAATGTTGTTTGTCAAATATTCTAGTATATGTTATTACAATTTGTTTTTCTCAAATTTCACTGAAAATTCTCTATCCTTTACAGGAAATAGATATTAATATATAGTTAAAATTAATTATTTACAATGATTAGTTATTAGCGATAAATTAAATGAAATTTTAAATAATAATAATAATAATAATAATAATAATAATAATAATAATAATAATAATAATAATAATATAAAAATAAAAATAATAAATAATAGTAATAATAATAAATTTAATATAGTTTTGTATATTTGCAAAATTTTTATTTTATAAAAGAATTAATGTGAAATTTTATTTTAGTGGACTAGAAATAATATTTAAAAATAATTGATATTACTATTTAATTTTTATTAAAATAACGACATTTTGAAATGATAAGTTATTACAAATGTAAAATTTCATATATCATTCAAATTTACCGTATATACTCGTGTATAAGCCGAAGTGAGTTTTTATAGTCAATTTTTTGTCCAAAATCAAGTACCCGTATATAAGCCGAGGTAAAAAAAATAGCTAAAATCTGACGAATTATTTAAATAATCACAAAATCTTGTTTTTGACATGTTAGCTTAAAAATTAGCTTAAAAAATTGCCCAAAATTTCTCGGCTTATACACGAGTATATACGGTAATTTTTTTTCGTCGAATTCAATCATTTTAGAACTTTTTCACGAGAATTGATTGTTCAAAATGTTTCTGTTATTTGAGTTCCATTTGTTGTAAAATATTTTATTTTTCATTTCTTTTATAGAAATGCCGTGGAAATTTGTAGAAGAAGCTCTAGTGATAATATGGTCGCTTTAATGCCTCCTAGACAAACATCTTTAAGCAAGGCTCGCTTAAAGTATTTGACAGATAAAACTGAAGAAAATCTCAAAATTCCAAAAACTTTGGCTTATAAATCAGAGATTGATCCTAGGAAAAGTATCACTAATTCCAAACCTCCTTATAGACCGGTAATTCAGTCGGCATTTTATACTGAAGACAAGAATTCCAAAGGAGTAGTTTATCGAGATTATCCTGATCAAAACATGCATTCTAGAAGAGGCATTGGAAAGGCAGTGATTCCTGATAAAGAAGAATGGGTACAGAATTTTTTTGACTATATAATGTGAAAATATTTTATTTTTACTCAAACCTTTAGTATATCTATCTCATCTCATGATTTTAGTTTTAATCAAAGCATTTTAGTTTTATATTTTAATAGTGTATTTTATTAATTAATATTATTTTGCAAACGACTTGAATTTTTATGTCACTAAAAATATTTGTGCAACTATCCGATAGTGTACATTCCCAATTTGATTGAATATGGAAATGGTAAAAAACATTTCTGTTTCAAATGTTAGATATCAATCATAATTCATCAATCTCTGTAACTATTAAAAGAAATTTGATACATGGTTTCAATATTTAGATAACTAGCAAAGATTGGATGAAGAAATATTCTTTGAAAAATATGGGACTTGACCTTTTAAGACTTGTATCGGGTCCTGAATGTCGCCATGAAGAAGCATTAATTATTCCACTGGAAAAATATGTTGAGGCGAAATATTGTGCTGGTTTATTTCCAATTGTCAATGTAAAAGGTACACGGAAACACCTACAATACACTGTTACAGAGCTAAAAAATACAGTGTTGAAGTAAAATATTTTTCTTGAAAATTATATAAATATATATAAATTATTTTAACGTATATTAAAAAGCTTGAAGAATATGAATCACTAAATATATCTATGTTTTTGATATTCACGAATTTTCGAATATCAAAACCATCGATATATTTACTGATTCGTAATCTTTAAGCTTTTAAATAAATACAATGAAAAAGAAATCAGTGGTGAAATTTGAATAAAAAGTTCTTATAATTTAACGTTAAAATTATTTTAGGCAAAAAAAGCTTTGATTCGTTATATGAAACGACTGGAATGGTTAATGATTAGCAGTAAAAGAATATTTGGGGTCATTACTGAGACTGACGTAGCAATTCTACTGGACACCAGTGGGTCCATGACACCTCATATGCCAGAATTAATATTAAATCTCAAAGCTTTAATTTGGGAGCAACTATTCAAGTAATTTATTTTAATGTTGGAACAATAAAATCAGTTACCAAGTTAAAAATATTTTTTAAAGTAATGTATAACTTTTCATTGTGATTAAAAGAAAGTCTAAGATTTAACGTAGAGAATAAATGATCTCTTTTATAGCATTATTTCAGGAGTAGTTCATTGTAATGAGTTGTCCTTTAGAACTTTGCAAATAATTTCAAATTTCACTTATTCCAATTATTAATTATTAATTTTTAAATATCTGGATATTAGTATATTTGTTACAAATTGAGTATTTATTATTCAACATGGGAAAATTATTGATATGAAACGTCTGACGCAACGTACATCTCACGTTTGTCCAATATTTCTCAATCGGGGTCACATAACAAATCCATATTTTTGGGGCTCCACCAAGCTGAAGTGGGTCACGGTACTGTCAAAATAAAAAGAAAATATGAAAGCTAATAAAATTCTAAAACTAAATTACAACAAAAATATAAATTCAAAAATATATTAAGTTTAAAAACATAAATATATAAAAATTAAATCCATATTGATATTGATATAATAAATTGATATATTTGAATAATAATAATTGTTTCAATTTTAAACAAATGAAGAAGTTAATGAAAATAGAAAAAATCTATATTTAATAATCCGTAAGTGTCACTTATCTGATCTCAGTTAAATTTTCACAGGAATCCATAATAACTATTTACATGGTCCACAAACATTTGGTATAATAAAAATTTGGTATAAAAAATAGATTTCATATCAAAATGTGTCAAATAAAGGTTTGTTTAAAATTTTCATATAAAATAATTTTAAAACAAAACTACCCCATGTTCACTTTAACTAAAACCAATAAGAGTAAGAAAATGCTGTCTAATGGCGAATTTGCATACTATTATTATTCACAATAGAACACGTGTTTGTTGGGTTTGCATAGAAAGAGATATGTGCCAGTCAAGAATCGTAACCAATTTCGATGTGGAAAATGGTATTACTGTTTTTAAATCAACTGCTCATAATCATTTGTGTGAAGGGGCAGCGTTGGAGGTCAGAAATACGACTAATTTAATTAAATGGTGTAATATTACACCATTTCCAAATTGAATTTGCTTTAAGTTGACAACTTGTACGTCATAATCACGTGACATACCTAATGCATCACCCTCTCAATCGTTCAATAATCAATCAAGAATGTAAGCAGCACGGAGGCTTTGCTGAATCTTAGCCAACGAAATTCTCTGGTTAAGCTGTTCAATAGGCATCAAAACATTATGAAGCCCAATCTTCCTGATTGTCCCAGAAACCTTCGGATTATCGAGTCATATAATCAAACTATTTCTGGTAGTAGTTTTTTAAGATTTGACTTTGGATCTGATAGAGCAAATAGGGTGACTATCCAAAGTTTTTTATACCAAATGTCAAGGTACCATTTAGATCAATATCAAGTAATGCAACGCTAAGTCATCTCCCTTCACACTTCTAGTTTCACAATAGAATACACAAATACAATTTCAGATGTTGGTAAAAAGTGTGTGGTATAAAAAACTTTAAATGTAAAAAAGAGAGCCAAAACCAAAAAGAGATATTAAGCTCTGTTTTAGTCCATACATTCATACCATAGATCATACACGAATCAACACACACAAACGTTCATCAAGAAAGTTAGTGAACTACATATTAAACATTAAAGTATCCAAGGTGTTCCAGGTCTATGTATTCACCGTTAATAAAGTTTTCATATTTATTTATTTTTTATTAAAAGTTTATCATTATTTTATAAATATAATGAACAAAGGCTTCAAATAATTATTTATTTCATTTTTATTTGTTAATTAATTTTTTATGTAAACAATTATTTATTTATTTAATTTTTGCACTTTTATTAATTTATTAATTAATTAAACATTTGATTATTGTGATATTATTCTCATCATTTCATTGATGATTTAAATTGAGTTATTTTTTTTATTAATATTGTTATAATCTGAATTTAATAACCTCAACAATTGACTAGTTTATAATAAAATATAAAAAATAAATAAAAAAAATAAATCTAATCAGAACAATTTTAGAATAGCAAATTTCAGAGAAGAGATTTTATTTGATTAATTGGATTAATTTATTATACTGGACAAGCTTCATTATTTTTATTCATTTCATAAACAAAATCAAATGATTTTCTCATGCATCATTAATTAAATTTATTAAAATTAAAATAGAAAACGATTTCTCCTAAAATAAAATTTATAAAACCACTAGTGTCAGATATTTAATGAAAAATTTGAAGTGCCGCAATATTTTGATTAAAATATAATTTGAATTTGAATTTTATTTTCGATGTAAATTTTTCAATCTTAATGGAATCATTATTTATTTTATGTTTGTGATAATTAAAAAGACTACTTTTGAGAGTAATGATAGAAATGATTGAGTACCCAAGGTGATCCGTACTTCCGACTCGGAAGTTCGGAGACACTTTATATAACCCAATTGCCTGGAGTGTCAAAGGTTAATTTAGATTTAATTAAAGAATGGTCAGTTAACACGTTAAACTATGGATTTGTAACGAACATTCTATGGAGGTTTGTGAGGATTGAGTAGACTAAACTGGGAAGCCTAAAAAGAACTAAGCATAAAATATGAATAAACATTTTTGTTTCACATTATAGTTTCATAATTCCTTCATCAATATCTGCTAGAAAATGTGTCTTTGTAATATTAGACCATTTCCAAATTGAATTTGCTTTAAGTTGACAACTTGTACGTCATAATCACGTGACATACTTTTCAGTTAAATAGAAAATACATAAAAACACAATTCATTTAAAATTGTGTGCTCATTTAGGATTTTGAAAGATATGAACAAAAACAGATTTATTTTCCATTTGTTCCGTGGTTCTGATTGCATGTCACTAAAAAGTAGTTGTGCATCTATCCGACAGTGTACATTCCTAATTTGTTTGCTATCTACAACAATATCTGCTAGAAAATGTGTCTTTGTAATATTATACCATTTCCAAATTGAATTTGCTTTAAGTTGACAACTTGTACGTCATAATCACGTGACATACTTTTCAGTTAAATAGAAAATACATAAAAATACAATTCATTTAAAATTGTGTGCTCATTTAGGATTTTGAAAGATATGAACAGAAACAGATTTATTTTCCATTTGTCCCGTGGTTCTGATTGCATGTCACTAAAAAGTAGTTGTGCATCTATCCGACAGTGTACATTCCTAATTTGTTTGCTATTAGTAGATTGAATATGGAAATGGTAAAAGACATTTATGTTGGAAATGTTAGATATCAATCATAATTCATCGATCTCTGTAACTATTAAAATAAATTTGATACATGAAATTTAACTTTGCCAAAATAAAATTATCTGCAACGAGGTCATTTTATACACAGCAAAGTCAAAGTGAACACAGCTTAGAAGAAACATTATTTGTAACTTTCTTGGATTTTGCAAAAAACCCAGTTGAAGTTTGTAAAAAATGAAATGATGTGTTTTATGAGTGTTTGGTTATAGAGGTGGACTCACTAAAAATCATTTGTTACAATTTACCAAAGATCCAACTTATGCCAGCTAGTTAATAATCATAACTATATAAAATTGATTTAACTTGTTTTTTTATCTCGCCTGATTTGATCCAATAATATAATTAAGCATTTTATGATCTATATTTAACACCATATTTCTGTCACAATCTTTCCCAATTTTTCAAATGTTTAATAACTTTTCTAGGAGGAAAATCAGTTACAATATAATTGCATTCAATTCTCAAATCCGTCGGTTTCGAGAACGATTGGTGACTCCAGACGAATCGAGTTGCCATTCGGCTATTGGGTGGACGGAACATTTAGTTGCCTGTGGAAATACTGACACCTTAAAAGCTCTGTTAATAACATTAGAAGATCCTCGAATCCAAGGAATATATTTATTGACAGATGGTAAACCAGATAACAGCACTGAAATAGTATTAAAAAACGTTCAAAACATGATGTCATCAAGAAAGACAAAAGTTCCCATTCATACAATTTCTTTCAATTGCGAAGACGACAGCGCCAATGAATTTTTGAAACGCTTGGCCCGAATGTCAAATGGTCGATATCATAAGGTGTGTCATGATTATGACATCAGAATGTTTTCACAGCGCGTTATTGAACAATCGAAAACAACAGCTCTACCTCAGAATAATATCGACACTAGACAAGACAGAACTACTGTTGCTGCCGATTTACTCTGTATTGACCCCCACTATCCTCCATTGCCGAATCTTGAAGGCGATGATTTGGCGAGACTGGCAAAAGAAATTCAGTTAACTAGAGAGAATCTTGCAAAAATTAATTATTTCCGGCAGCTTCATATTCAACTACAAAAGTATCAAGAACAAATTAAAGCAGAAGAAATTAAAGCTCATAAAATATGACCAGAAATTTATGATTATTTTCATATGGTTTATAATTATTAATTTCGAGTTATTAACTGATTTGTGTAAAACAAATTTTAAAGAATTATGTATTTTCTCATATAAATGATTATCAAAATAAATGTATTTCTAACCTCGATTTTTATTCGATGATGATAATAATAATAATAATAATAATAATAATAATAATAATAATAATAATAATAATAATAATAATAATAATAATAATAATAATAATAATAATAATAATAATAATAATAATAATAATAATAATAATAATAATAATAATAATAATAATAATAATAATAATAATAATAATAATAATAATAATAATAATAATAATAATAATAATAATAATAATAATAATAATAATAATAATAATAATAATAATAATAATAATAATAATAATAATAATGATAATAATAATAATAATAATAATAATAATAATAATAATAATAATAATAATAATAATAATGATAATAATAATAATAATAATAATAATAATAATAATAATAATAATAATAATAATAATAATAATAATAATAATAATAAATAATAATCATTTTTATATTCGAATTGTTATTTCATCAGCAGAAATTTTTCTATTTTCCACACTAATTAAATTTAAATCAATTAAAGTTAATTTTCTCAATGAGATTATTTCACGCAGGATAGTGGAAAAACTTATAATTATTTTAATTATTTTATACATATTTCAATTTATGAATTCTAAAAATATTTTTTTTTATTTTCAATAATAAAAGTCAAGTAGAAAAATTGTGATTATTCACAAAAACATTAGTAATATATTGTAAAAAATATTGAAAATATCTAAAAATAAACTATAAATAATATTTAATTATTTCATTAATATTTTCTCATCAAAAATATTGTGCAAAGAACAAAATTGTAGAAAATTCTAAAATTTTTTAATCAATGAAAATAATGAAATTTTCAATAATTAGTTTTCAATAATTCATTTATAATTTTCTAACCATTGCGATTCATTAAAACAAAGTAATAATTATCACCTCCATATTTAAAAAAAGCGAGCAGAATGTACTGTTTTGAATTTCGGTTTCCGGCGCACAATTTTGAAATTAGACATATCAATTATATTTTATCACGAGAATAAATAAATAAATAAATTTATTTATTTGATTTTTTGCATTAACGAAGCATTAAACTAAAAAATAATTATTTTATTTGTTTGCTAATAATTCGATGTGGTGTTGATGATTACGCCATTTGAGATAGATTTCTCTATCCGGGATTAGTCCTTGAAATAATTTTTCAAATTAAATATCATTTTTATTAATTTATATTTTAATTGAATTTTTTTATTATCACAAATTCCTCCTATCGAATCATATTCAGAATCGCAAAGCATTATTACGTTTATACGTAAAAACAAAACGTGATAAATGTAAAAAATGCATCTGGTATCAATGTAGTGAATATATTTATAGTAATATTTTAAGCACTTACTTTTTGAAATTATGATTTTTCGTACATTTGAAATGTTAATAAATATTAAAGATAAGTTACATGGAACTCAGTCAAAATTTTTTTCAGTTTTGCAAAAAGTATTGGGCTGTTCGAAAATTTTATTATCAGAAAAATGCATTATATGATTTTATTTTTAATATTATTAAGTTAATCATTTACTTAAACAAATTATTTAAATATTTAAAAATATTGAAATATTTATATTTCTGAATATCAGGTGTAAATGATTCTAGAGTAAATAAGTGCTTGCTTATTTTATGACTATAAAATGATTCTCAATTCACCTAATTCAGTGGTGGCCAACCCAAATCAATCGAAGGGCCAAATTTTCGGAAAAATACTATCACGGGCCACAATAAATTCATTTAAATAAATATAACTCGTTTTTACGATTCAAGTAAACTTAGAATCAATTTTTTAAATTAAAAACATGCTTAATTCGAATATGAATTCTAAAAAAGACAATTATTGATTTGATGTTTAAAATTGTGTCCAGGGCCACATCAATACGCTTCGCGGGCCACCGATTGGCCATGGCTGACCTAATTCATGCTGTAATATATGCATTAAATGTATGTTTAGGGAAATATGTTAATAGCACAAAGTTTGAAAAATTGAAATCAGGGGAAATGAGTGTAAGTGATTATTTGCGTTTTGGAAGGCTCATATGTGTTTTAACAATGAAAAAATACCAAATTGAATAAATGAGTTCCATATGAATTTACCTAAAATGACAAATACTAAAAATGTGTGTATTTTTTGACATAAAAAGAAAACGTGTTTGAATTCAATAGCTTTTGTCCATTACTAAACTTAGATAAATTTTACGAACAAAAGTTTTACCTATTGTCTTGTATTTGTGAAAAGAAATATTTATTACAAATTTTATAAACGTTGTAAAACAATAAATAAAAAAAAACAAGGGCAACGTAAATAAAGACAAAACACATAAAAATTAAATATGTTGAAGAATGTAATAAAAAAGAAATTAGAGCGAAAAACTAAAAATTGAAAACATTTTGATTTGAACAAGTTTGTCCAAGTTACTGCTGGTCACCATATAAAACAATTGATATTTTCAAAAATCTCAAAGTGTCAGCGGCAAACATATTCAAATTATACCCCTCATGGGGGTCCTCGATAACTAATGATATGTTATAAAGTTTACGTTGATATTCTATCGTAATTTTAACCCCTTTCTGAATGAAATATGAAAAATTTATAGTTCGGTAAACATGAAATCTTGATAATTTGTATAATTTTTCAAAAGACAAATTCAAAATTCTCAAAGATTATTTCATAGATTATCTTATTAATATTATTTTATTAATAATTTTTATTATTGCATTTATATTTTTGTTATTATTTTATTATTTTTATAAGAACTTCTTTTGATTTTCACCTCTGATTTCTTTTCAATTGACATTGTATTTATTAAAAAATTACTGATTCCTAGTCAAATTTTTAATAAATACAATATTTTATAATAATAATAATAATAATAATAATAATAATAATAATAATAATAATAATAATAATAATAATAATAATAATAATAATAATAATAATAATAATAATAATAATAATAATAATAATTATTATTATATTTATTTTTATTAATTATTATTAATATTATCTTCATTATTTTATTTATTAATATTAATGTTTTTTTATTTATTGTTATTTCAAAATGTAAAAACTTTATTATGTCGTAGACAAATGGATAGAAAAAAATTAAATATTCCAACACGATTTGTATAATCATGACAAGCAAATTTGCCATAAAATTAATAAAAAATTTATGTGTAATTAAAATTGAAATTTAAATGTAATGAAAAAAGTGAGAAAAAAGAGATTTAAATGGAAACGAAAAAAAAGAAGGAGAAAAAGAGAAAAATTTTCTTTATTGATTTCTGTTCTCTATAATAAATGTTTATTAAAACAATAAAGTGATAATTTAAGCCTTTTTGATATTGTTTTCGACCTTTTTTTGTAACATGATGACAACGATAAAAAATTAATATGAATTAAATTAAATAAAAATCATAAAATCATAAAATATTAAGAGGTATGACGTGAATATTTTAAAATTCATTTAATGTGACACAAGCCAAAAATGGTTGAAAATGATAAATTACTATAAGAAAACTCAATGAAAAGTTACAGAGGAGTACTGAATTGTGTCCAAATGTTCACAGATCAGTATAAAGATGAAATAAAACCTTCAACAGTAAATACGGAAAACTTATTAGCAATCAAAATACATTCAAAAACTTTCATATTTTCCGTAAAATTTACAAAATATTTTATTGAGGAAAATCAGATTTTAAGGAAAAATTAAATATTAACTGATGCTATATAAAGAGGACTCAAAATATTCCATATCATTATCAAGCTCTACATTTTATAATGAATTTCAATTCCAAATACGAATTATTGAATATAATATCAGAATCTAGGAAAGGTTCTGTTTGTGTGGCTAGAAACCTCAGTGGTACCAACAAAAGTCATAAAACTGTCATAATTAAGAGTACAAATAAATCTTTTATGGCATATTTCATTGAACATGGAGATAAAATTATTCCTAAAGAATTATATTTTCTAAATTTTATCAATGATCCTGGAATGTGTCCAAAAGTCTTAGATAATTTCGAAAACGATGAATATTTCTATGTGGTCATGGAGCATTTGAATTATAATTGGAGTGATTTGTTTTACTTTACAAATAAAAAGAGGCGAGAAAGAGTTTTGAAAAGAATATTTCGAAATATAATCAAATGTTTGAACAAACTCTGCTCTCTGGACATTTACTATTTAGATTTGAAACCAGAAAATATAATGGTAAATAGAAAAACCAGCGAGATTAAGTTAATTGACTTGGAAGACGTTGAATACTTCCCCAATGAAGAATGTCCCATATCTGATACAAGACTCGGGACTCCAGGATATTGCTCACCGGAAATGATGTTTGAAGAATATTATTTAATAAAAAATTGTCAAAGTTATACAGTTGGAACAACTCTTTTCAGTTGTATAGAACGCGAACATTTCTATAGTTTAGATGAAAACAAACAAGAATTGAAAATGACTCGAATTCGAAGATGTTCCCTCCTAGCTACAGATCTAATAACGAAGTGCACAAATCCTAACCCTAACCTTCGAATCGAATTAGATAACATTTTGAAACATGAGTGGTTTAATTGCAATCATTCTTAATTATTTGTAAAATATAATTTCAATCGATATTTTTGTTTATCAAATTACTTTTTGTTATTATTTATTTAATTTTATTTACAATAATGTAAATAAGTTTAATTTTAAAGCTACCCAGGTGCTACAAAACTCAGCGAGATCGGATCTGAGAAGAATGATTTTAATATAGACATCTTACTCGAATTTATTATTATTATTATTATTATTATTATTATTATTATTATTATTATTATTATTATTATTATTATTATTATTATTATTATTATTATTATTATTATTATTATTATTATTATTATTATTATTATTATTATTATTATTATAATTTTTATTATTATTATTATTATTATTATTATTATTATTATTATTATTATTATTATTATTATTATTATTATTATTATTATTATTATTATTATTATTATTATTATTATTATTTGTTTCTACAATATATATCGACAGAATCACAGTCATCGTCAGGTAGAATTGAAATTCAAACTAAATCAATCTAAATTGCTCTTTTTTAAACAAACTAATTAACTAATTCATTAATTATTTAAACATAATTTTGCTAGAAATTCATAAAATTATGTTTTCTCAATTCAAACTTTAAAAATTATAAAAAATTTTAAATTTTAAAACTTTCAAAATTCACAAAAGTTGAAATCAAACAAGATTTCAATAAATTTTTTTCACAAAATTGTGTTTACTAATATTAATCAATTCTTTCAGTCGATAGTGATCAGGAACTTGAGAACAGAGATTACGGGCAGTCCTTTTACTTCTTGCTGTTAAATTAGAGAAAAGAAGCCCCTCTGATCTTCAACTAAATACAATTTTTATGGATACAATTGGTCACTCGTTAAGTAACAAATAAAACATTCACGAGCTGTTTTGGACACGTTTTAAATAATAAAGAAATAGTTTCACCATTAAAATGAAGGGAAAACTATGAAAAGACTAATTAATTCCGAATAATTAGGCATAAAATTATATATAAAGCTCATTTTCAGAAATCACTTAATTGGATAATTTCCATAATCCGAAATTGTTATCCACAAGTCACCTCAATATTTAATTGCAAATTTATCAATTCTCAAAAATACCTAAGGTTATAAATATATAGGAAGTAATTGAAAAAATAGTACTAATGCGAAAAGGAATATTTTCAAATCGAGCTTCTCCATATATTAATCAGATAGCCGAAGAATTGAAAAATATGCCCCAATCAGAAACTTTGCCAAAGCCAATATCGTTCAATGATCCACTAAAATTTGAGGTGCCGAAAATTTGAGCCTCGAACTTCATCGGAATGGTTGGGCAAAAGTGGACTTAAAGCAAAGAAACTGGGCTTGTATTCTGTGAGTTTGTTTTAATTATTAACTATCATTTATTCAACATAACCCATAAGAAAAACATTTTAAGTGCTGCAATGGCTAATAATTTTGAACAAAATCCCACAACGTATCCTGTGATTGAAATGGTTTAATTAACGGTTTTAAATGTTAAATTCGGTTCTTGTTTCATTTTATTAGTTTCGTTTTATTTGTTACTGATTAATTGTCAGTAGTAGTACGATTGCAAATCAGTTAGAATTTATAATTCAACATAAATTATTATTTTCCACAGTCAGATATTTTGCCATTACGTGAGTCGAATTTTACGAATATTTCACGGAAATCCATTCAACAAGGACGGAGATTTTCGTCTAGAAATTCGAAATCTGTAAAATCGAGAATTTCACAAAAACTAACGATTGATGGTTTAAAAGAAGTTGGCATTATAACCTTTTGTTTATATATATTATTATATATTTAAAATTTTGTTTAAATGAGATTATATTAATTCAAACATGTGATTAGTTATTAAAGATACCAATATAATAATAACAGATTGACATGGATGGTGAAAAAGTCTTAGTCCAATAAAAACTTGATTCAAACTTTTATTTTTATAAGTAGTATTTTGAACTTTTCGCGAATACATTATTGGAGCAATTTTTTCAAATATTCACTCATCGGTTATGGAGAGAGAGAGAAAGGTCTAAACTCCCATATTGGTGTTAACATCCTAAGTAAAATTAATAATCATATATTTAATCCGGTTTTATAAGTAAAACTTGCATACATAGAAATGACCTTGGGCATTTTTAATAAATATCAGTCAAAACATATCGAAAAATACATAAATGAAACTCATTTAATTCATTTTTAAGAGAAAAACTGAATTCTTATTTTTCTCTCAAATTAGTTTTCTCCGGGCTGAAAAGAAATTTTCAAAAAAAATTAAAGATCAATTTGTTGATTTTAGATTCGCAATTAATTTCTATTTAGTAAATATTGAAAAGCCGTTGGAGAAGTCTTGGCCACAAAATATATTAAATCAACAAAACGATCAGTAAATAATGAACGAATAAATAATATTTTTTCTTTCTGGAAAGGGGCTTTCCTTTGGATCTTTTGATAAATATCTAGTTGCCCAATGTAAATTTTGATAAACAAATAAATAAATAAATAAATAAATTAATTAATTAATTACTTAATTAATTAATAAACTGAAAACTAAAACACTGACAGAAATATATTAATTTAACGATATAAGTTATATGAGATCATTGTTGAAGCTCTTAAATATTACTTTTTATCAACATTTTCCATTATAAATAATTATTAATTAAACACATTATTATTTAAATTAATTTAATAGATTTGTTTTAAAGTAATGATTCTTAATATTTTCTATTTTATTTTAATATTGTATTATTACAATCTCACCAAATAAAATTAGGTTTTATATATTTTTGTATTCTTAAAATTTTAGTAAAACTACAATCATAATCATATATATATATATATATATATATATATATATATATATATATATATATATATATATATATATTTGCGCCAACTATTAATATTTAGATTATAGGTAATAAATATTTATATTTATATTACATTATGTTATGCAAATTCAACGAATAAAAAGCAATGATTATCAATCTAATTCGGAATATATATCCAAGTTGAATTTTAACGTTGAACCAGGTGTTATGTGGAATTCTGGAATCATTTGTATTATTAAACCTGCGTGTAAATCTGTTATAGTTCTTCACAAAACGATATCAGCTGGTGTTCGTTTGAATTTAAGTCATGGAAATATTGAATATCATGAAGAACCAAGACGTTGATATAGTTGAGTCGTATTTCAGGCCTATTTATACAGCTCTTGACTCAAAATTAGATTTTGTCTTGTAAATGATGATAAATATTTTTGACGATGCAATAGTAATCAATTGTGGGTAGATTATAATAATAAAATAAGCAATGTTGTTAAGGTGAATTTTTTATGAGAATTGTCTTGTAAAAGTTAAATATTGATATGTTATTAATTGTATCGGTCGACCTATATTTGTATCCTTGGCTTCCAGCGTACTCCAAACTCATAACTGTTACTATGGCTTGGACTGCAACAACCACAACCCAATCAAACGTGATTTTGGCAATGTCCAACCTGGGTAGAATCCGAAAACAGAGGTGGAAACCTTCTGAGTTAGTTAAGTCGAGGATTTCTAGTGTTCGAGTTATCGGTAGAAGGCACAAAATTCATAAAATTATTTATTATTCACCATATTGTTGACTTGGATGTAACATTTATAGGTTTTTAATTTTTGAAATATAAATAATTATAACTGAATAAAATTTCAGTAAATAAAAAGTTTAAGAACTTTAAGGAGTAAAAATTAAAATACAATTATATTTATAAAAAATTAATATTTTTAATTTTGTTTAAAAAGAGACATTTTATAAACTTCCAATAATTTAAAATTTTATATTTAACCCGTTATCTACCAGTGTCCTATTTGTAAGACAGCTACATATATTAAAAAATAAATTGGGAGATAACTTTGGGAGATAACAACGTAGAAAATGAATTTAAAAGGGAAATCTACAAATGTTTATACATTAAAACAGTTAAATTCCTAAAAATATTTTTAACACATATTTTGCAGCAAAAAGCTTATCCTATCATTTACTTTTTTAACAAATAATCGACATAATAATAAAAATAAACAGTACACACGTAAGTACTTAAAATATGATAGACATATAATTTAAGAATAAACAGTGACTGATTTTTCAGTCAGATCAGACTTAAAATTTCCTTGCATTTAAAAAGAATTTAATAATTGGTAATCGTCATTTGAAATTTGACACGTTCACGCCGGTGCAGTTTATGCTATTGAACAAAATTTATGTTTATAATGCGTTATTAATTATAATTGTAATTGAAAATAAATGTTTTTGATGAATATACGTTAAATGTTTTATAATAATACGTCTAATATACGTCAAATAACACAATCAAATATCTCCCGCCGTGGTATGCACCGCCAGATAAAGCCGTCTAGCATGAACGTGTTAAACCAAAGCATACAATACATCGAGCTCAAACCACATTAAATACATTTACACATAAATGCATATATATATATATATATATATATATATATATATATATATATATATATATATATATATATATATATATATATATATATATATATATATATATATATATTATATATATATATATATATATATATATATATATATATATATATATATATATATATATATATATATATATATATATATATATATATATATATATATATATATATATATATATATATATATATATATATAAAATATTTTGACGACCAAAGTGCTCGCATATCAGAAATGAGTTCAAACCAAAAATGATAAATATCACTATTTTATTTTCCGTAAAAAACCTTGCTCATAAATCAAGTCAACGATTTATGGTTTGTTTAATAACAATTATTTAAAACTCAAGTATCATTAAGTGTCATTATTTCTTATTATTCAATATGAATCGTAAATTGAGAGTCTCAGGAGCTTTATAATGGAAAAAAATCTTAAAAAAATATCCAACCTTACCTGGCTTTATTTTATTATGTGAATGAACTGTATTCATTTGAGTGGCGGTAATGAAAATTTGATCTTCATAATAATTCACCGCTCTTTTTCAGTAGGTTTTCTTTATAACTTTTGAAATTCGGAAATTATATAGGTTTCGATAAAACCGTCTAACGATACAATATAATTAGTCCCCAAAATTTAGCAAGCTACTAAAGTATGCTAAGTACTAAGAAAACTGAGAGCTTCTACGCTTAATAATTTTTGTATTTTAAAAATTATTTAATTAATCACATCTTTATAATAATTATTCTTAAAAAATATTCCAAATTTAATTAAAATTTAATAAATATATTTTTCAATTTATTATAATTTCATTATTATAATCGTCTTTCGTTTCGATCCGTTTGGATCCGTTTTGTAAATTTGTAATTTTCTCACTAATCTATTTGGATATTTTTACAATTCCATATTTCAAAGTAAAATTTATGTTTTCATCATCTAGATATAAAATTGTGAAATATCTTTGAAGTTCATTTAAAAAATAAAGGTAAAGAAAAGATTTCTTTCAGAAATGAATAATTTTCCTATAATCTTCGAGCAAATTATTACCTCATAGTTTAAAAATTTTAGTTAATTAATGAATGGAATTTAATTTTTATTAATTATTACAGTGATTCTTCCTAAACTTCAAAGGTTTATTCATTATTATTATTCTATTCTCAAATTAATTTATCCCTTATCATATTGAACACAGTCATCATAAATTGGATTATTTTTATTATAATTTATGGGATTTATTTAGGTCCATTTTGGTGATTAATAATGGGAAATAATATAAAACTTACTTAAGAGGAAAATTCCCAGGATATCAAAATTAATCTATGTTTCAAATGTTATTTTATTTCATTATTCAAGCTCTTAAATATTGCTTTTTATTAACATTTTCCATTATCCGGAATTGTAAAATTTTTTTCCATTTTCCATTGCAGTAACTAATCTGATTTTGTTAAGTTCTGAAATTCTACAGAAATATTAATTTTTAAATTTAGGATAAAATAACTTCCGATTTTCTAGTTTTTTTTAACAACAACAACATTGGACGACAAAGTTGATAAAGAAATTTTAGGATAATGTGAAATACTAAAAAACTATTAAATTTATCAAAAAATCGAAGATAAATCTTTCGAAATTATGACATCATTATCTCTATAACTCAAAGTTTAGTTTTCGTTGAAAATTATTTCCGCAATTATTTTCTAAAACTTTCTTTGAATTATTTATTATAGTGCGTTTATTCATTACAATGATTCTACAGATCGAAATTTCACATGTATCTCTTTCTATGTGTTATGTTTGCGTGTTCAGTTTATTTTTTCTACCACTTTCTCACTTTCTATAGTAAATGTTATCACTTTCTATTGATTGCAACACTAAAAATCAACACACAGGTAAGCTTGTGTGTTTAAATAATATAAACTTATAGATTTTTTTAAACATTATAGATGTGTCTATTTATTGCATACGGGTGTATAGAAATTGTGTTAGAAAAACAAAAATAAACAACGGTGTCCGAGAAATAATTGAAATGTCTTCAAACTAACCTTGCTTTAATATTTATAAAAATAATTTGTGCTATTTTAATTAAATAAATATTTGCTTTTTATCCTATTTATTAATTTTAATTATAACTGGTCAAATTCGAATAAAACAAAATTTAAATATTTCCAAAACATCTTTTTTTCAGTCTAAATTTTATATTTTTTTCAAATAAAATAGTCAATATTTTAAAAATATTTCAAAATAATATATATATATATTTTAATTATAAACAGAGAAATTGGATTTTTAAACGTGATTTCTTATCGTTTTCCAGCGATTTATTTTAATTTGAATTAAAATTATATTGATTGAAATTCATTTAAAATATTTTGTTTTAATTAAATAATTTATTAAAATCTTGCATCATGATTTGTCTTTTTTGAGTTGTCCGTGTTATTTTCTGTATTTATTTATTTTTTTCATTTCTTTAAATAAAGCGTAAAATTGTATATAAAAAATTATGAATTAAATCTCGATAGGCAGAATTTAATTCAATATTAAAATTAACCAAAGTATCAAAAGAAAACCTTGAAAAATTTGTTTTAAAAAATCAAAATATTTATGTCAAATACAGAATTTTTTGGTAATAATAATTATTAATAATTATTATTAATAATTTGCAAATCATTTCTGTATTATTTTTAACTCATTAAATTTAATATATATTCAACGAAATATATGAAAAACAAATTTTTCACCGGGAAAATATTTAGGATATTATAATAAAAACTTGATTTTGTTTATGAATAAAATATTGTTTTTATCAATTTTTATTTTAGACAATATTAGGAAAGTTTTAACAATTTAACAACGAACACTTCAAACTCAACAAAGAATAATAGGAAAATATTGACAAACATTTTCAGTGAACATTTCAATAAATCTC
Source organism: Schmidtea polychroa (assembly GCA_959609185.1). NCBI lineage: Eukaryota > Metazoa > Platyhelminthes > Tricladida > Dugesiidae > Schmidtea > Schmidtea polychroa. The sequence continues at coordinate 236,445 of CAUHTR010000024.1, read as the reverse complement.
TTTTCACCGGTACTTTCTTTCATGTCTTGTAACTCATTATCAAATTGACTAAGCTAAAAAATTCACAAAAAAAGTATCAAAATGAAGTCGAATAATAAATCAAAATTCAGGTTAAATCGGTTACAAATAATTCCACCAACAAAAAACATTTTAATTTAATCATATCTTTTTATAACTTTCCTGGCTGGCTTTATGGCGATTAAATGAAAGATTATTCTGGGACAAGATTTTCTCTTAGCAAATGTCGAGATGAAATAGAAATAAAATTTATTTTAAAAAGAAATATAAAACTTTGATAAAACTCGTATTATAAAATGATGCTGTTTATCGCGGTCCTTGTATACGAGGGTTCCCGATCTGGGGTACTAGATTGTATTTGGAGAGGTGCCGGGAGAGCTAATTGTAAATGTCAATTGAAAAGAAATCAGTGGTGAAAATTGAATAAAGTTATTATAATAAATGCTAATAGTTTACTTCAGTTGACAGTGCAAAATTAAAAAAACAATTTACCAACAATATGAAAAATAATAAATTTTAGGAAATGTAGTGGTAAAATAAAGTTAAAATGCATTTAGAAAGAAACAAAATTTATATACATTTCATATATTTCTTATTATTAAGAGATTCTGCATAAAGTGATAGTAGTTAAATGAGATAAAAAAATTGTTAAAAGGACTTTTCATTTGTAAGTGTTGCAGCAAATGTTAGATAACAAGAAATTCGTATAACAACAAACGTATTTCCCATATTCTAAATCAGTAGTGCCAAAAGTGTGGAACGCGTTAGCCTTTTCATTGGCACTCATTTAACTTCCATATTTGGTAAAGTTTTCGAAACAATTACTCTAACCTTGAAATCAATAATTATTGTTTATTAATAATCTACAAATCGAAAGGGATCAGCTTTGAAAATAAATTAAAATAAACACAGGAATCGATTACTAAATTCAAATTTAAATATTCAACTTAAAATAGCGATGAATGATGATGCAATTGATTTTGAAAAATTAGCCAATAATATTAATGAATGATTTTAATAAAAAATTTGAATTTTTTAAATTGACACAAAAAAGAAATCATTTCCAAGAAGTAAAATTTTAAATATATTTGTTAGAAGACTTTGGAGACAAAATATTTATTATTACTAAAAAACTAATTATCTTTCCAGAGGAAGTAATTATATTGTAAGTATCTTGAGCAAGATACACACATGCATAACTAATACAATATCGCACCTTTGACATTCAAACATACATTAAGTAATATTCAGTCATACAAATTTAACCTGCAATAATATTATTTCGAACAGGTATTATATACAGTTATCTTATAATATTTATTTTAAATTAACACTAGCTGTAAAAATAGGTATACCTAATTCGATATGCGAAATGAGGGAGTCAGTAGAGGAGAGTAATTAATATTTACCTATATTTCATGACGTATCTAAAAACCAACATTCAAAAAATAATAAATCAGTATTATATATATGTAGCAATAGAATTTTAAATGAGTCAAATTGGCTCAGTCCGTAAATCTAGTATTAATAACTAATTTAGTAATTTTACATTAATAATAATAATAATAATTATAGTTATAATAATAATATTTTTAATTTTTAGAATCTCACTAATTTTAATAAGGTCTAATGATGTTTATCCTGGCAGTAAACATGGAAAATTCAGATTTCATAAACTTTTTTCTGTTACCTTTTAATTATTTTCTTATTACAGAAAAATAAAATATTTTTTTCGATTTTAAATACATTTTCCAACTAAATTAATCTAATTAATTTCAAATGAAAATTCACCTTAGAAGTAAATGGGGTTCCAACCGACCGTTTAAATAATTTAGTGCAATGAAATTAAAATTCACTAAATACTTTGATATATCTTAAATTTTAATAATTCAATAAATAATTATAATTTTTAATAAAATCTGAAAACAAATGATAAATCACGTAGGAACTTATTTTTAATTAAAAATTCTACAAATAATTTCTACTTCAATGTCAAAAAAAAGCATTCTCTTTGAATTTTTAATTTTCAATGTAGATTCTCAATAAAAATGCATATGAAAGCAAATCTGAATTCATCCCATCAATCGGCAGAATGGTCACATCTAGCATCTATGAGAAAGCAATGATACAAGTGGAATGGCCAGATGGGTCCGTCAGAAATGTTCACGCTGATTTGGCTCAATTATTTGAGTATCAGAAACTTTTTGGTGAACTGGTACCAAGTGGAAGAAATATTTCATTTCATTTCTTCAATGCGTCTCACCTAAATAATCTAAATAATCAAATATACTGTTGAGGATACCTAAATAACAATTTATAAATAAATAAATAAAATTACCTTGGGGAAGATCGTCATGACAAACGGGACGATCTATGGGAACTTAGAAAAGGAAGGCGAAGTAAAAAGAAATGAGAAATGAGGAAAAGGAGAGAAACAAAAGAAATCAAACATGAAAATAAAAACCAAGGTCAGTACTAATTAATTAGTACAAAAAGGAAAAGGAATTTTGGAATCGGGGAAAAAAAATCAAAATCAGACCAAAATTAGAGACAAAAAGTGACGCGAAATTAAGACAATTTGGGAGACAATTTTGGAGAGACGATTTGTGAGACGATTTGAGAGACAATTTGAGAGATAAAATTATTGGAGAAAAATTAGACAACGTTGGACGAAACGTTGTTGGAGAAACGATTGTGAAAAAGAATTGTAAGAAAATAATTATGATTAATAATTGTTGGAGAAAATTTGAATAAAAGAATTAGTTGGAAAATTAAACGAAAAGAAGTTACTTGATTATTTGAATAAACTTGTGAAGAAGGTCAGAGAAAACAACCAGCTCAAAGTCCCAGTTGATAAACCAATCAGTAATTTGTAATCTTTTTATCCGGTGTTATACGCAAGTGCTATTCCTCACCGAGTGTTGTAATAAGCATTGTATAGTCACCAAGCAGAGTGTTGAATTTATTGTCAGTGTAAAGTGAAAGTTACTTGTGATTATCAATAAAGATTTCTGTTGTCAAGTTTTATTTGTGGATTGCATATAGACACGTTTGGAGTGCGCGGATTCGGTTTGTGCGATTTTTTTTGTGGAACGTATCTACCGCGCAGTTGGAGGGTTAACTGTATTATATTTTGAGTAGAGAAAAGAGGGCTTTCGATAATTTAACATCTTTTGTATTTTTTTATTTGAAATATTATTTAAACCAACAAATATGTAAGTAATTGAACATTGAAATAACTAAATTCAGAGATTGAAAAGAATTATATTCGAAACTTTCACTTCATAAATATTCTTATTAGAGTTATGCATAAATATAAATGAAATTATTCATAAATATAATGAAATTAATCATAAATATAATTAAAATCATAGAAAACGATTAAAAATATGATCAACACATTTTTACATAAAAATAAGTTTAATATGTTCAATTTTAACATTTAATAATTACAATTTATAAAACTCTACTTAATTACTTAATTAATTATCAGATAAATTCTTGTCTTGCTAAGGCTTTTTCATCAAATTGTCTCATATTTCCAAACCAACCCTCAAAATCAATCATTTCATCATTTAAAATATCAGTAATTTTTTGTTTATTCTCAAGTCTTGAAACAGTATTATTCATAAAAAAGTTGATATTTGAAAAAATTAAAATATTCCTCATTAGGATTTAATTCTCTTTTCTTCTAATAGGCTTATGACATATCTACGGTGACGAAACCTTTTTATTTATATTTATGCATAAGCCTGTATTTACTTGTTTACCATTTAATTTATACTGCTACAAAAAACCCATCCTTTTCTAATTTATAGAATAATTGATGTTGTTTTGGTTGTCAAACTAAGGCGGCATTTGTTTCCTATACACTTGAAAAGTGCAAAATTATAATTATTTTGTAAAAAAATATAGTTATATACAATAAATTATTATAAAATTCTTTGTATAAATTGGTAAATAAATGAAAAGAATCAAACAATATTCATCAAACTATAAATGAAATGAAGCGGGATTTAAAAAGTTTGATTTATTGTTGTTTTGGAAATTTTGTTTATTTCATTTTCAACATAAAAAGCTATTTGCGATTAAAAATATATTATTATCTAGGTGAATATTGTGTGAAAATATAGATATTTTTACAATGTTTTCATTGACTGAAGTTTATTACCAACTTGGTGGGTCCTGAGGTGTAATGGAAATTTTATTATTATTATTAATGACATTTGCAAATTTATTAAATTTTTGTTTTCGATTTACTGAATTCAAAAAATTATTTTATTCATTTAAAAAATTATTGAAAAAAATGTCTCTACTTTTTAGAGCTTGTCATGATTAATCCCTTCAGGGATATTATTACATATGTACGTTTATATTTCTAAATTTAAGTTATTTACAGTAAAAAATATTAAAATCTGGTAAAGAACTGTAAAGAACAATGACAGCACTGATAAATGTAAAATAATAAAATAATTTTTTCTCACTTTAACTGCAAAGTAAAAAAAATAGAAAATTGTATTAGTGTTAAAAAATAAAATTTGAGTGTCTTTGGATGGCATGAATGAAACTATAAAATTTTATTAAGATTTTACTTGGCGTTTTGCTAATATACATAAACTCAATTAATAAGAGTCTAGACGACATTAATTTAAAGTTTCAATAATATAAATAAAATTAACTAATATTAAATTTTGTGCGTCAAAGTGAAATTGACATTAAATTTGAGCCTTGACATTAAGAGGAGCAATGTAAGTAATAATTTATTTAATAAAACTCCAATATAAGGTTTTTAGAAATTTGGAAAATCATGATAGATTATCGAAAATGTAGAAAAAATCATTGAAAAATGTAATTTATAATTAAAATATTAAATTTAAAGTTAAATATTTTTATGTATCCCTCAAATTGTCAAATAAGAAGATTAATTAAAGTAACGGAATGGGGAGAAAATAACAATAACTGCAAAATATATTTGACAAAATTATTAGTGAACAAAAATTTATTTAAATAGGTAAACTAATGGATGAGTGTTTATCTCTGAGAAATATTTTTTTTCTAATTGCAAATTGACCAAATTTCCTTTTTTGGGATTTTCAAAGTTTTTTGTAGGTTTTAATAATTTTTAACTTAAATTTGTTGTTCTCATATTATTCGCAACATATTTTCATTTTATTTATGTATTTTGGCCAAAATTGGCGAATATTTACAAAAACTGTTTTTATATTTTTACATTGATTTTTTAAAGATTATCTTTTCGAATATGTAAATTAAAAAGCTAAATGAACTTTTTTGGTTTCATTTTAACCGTTTAAAACAAAATTCATTTTTATTCTTTACTATTTTTTTTTAATTTCTCAACAATTCAAAAGTAGTAATATTTGAATTCAGTAATGTTTTTGACCTTAAACTTTATATTTTTATCTGCCATTTTTAATTATATATTATGTATGTGTCTGAATTTTTATATTAAATGATGTTATTCTATGCAACATAAATATTCAGCACACATGTAAGTTTGTATTTTTCTATATTATAAGTTGATTTTTTATACATTTCGTTGCAATGGATAAAATTTTATTGCGCGTGTTAGTAGGATATTTTTAAGAAATTTCACCGTTATAATTATTTATGTGCATTTTGATTTCAAATTTATTTTTAAAAAATGTAAGTTATTTTATTAAATAATTAAATAAATATCAAAATATAATAAAATATCTTAAATAATTAAGTGGTGGATTTTATCGTTTGTTTGCATATTTAACTTATTATAGAAATTTCACTCGCCGTGTTTGTAATTTTTACCCTTTCTCGAATCCTATAATTAACTAGCAGGTGTAACTGAAAATGTATTTTTTGGACCCAGGTCAGTTAGTATGTATCTTATAATATAATATATTGATTTTTTTTAATATTATAGACTATTTTTATGAGTTGCAACGCGGTGTATTACACCCAATTCCAAAATTTAGTAACCTCTATAATTCACGTTGGTGTGCACACCAGTTTAGGTGACTCACCATTTACGTGAAAATGAAGTTTATAACTTCATTTATTCATTTTCTTAAAAATGGTTTTCAGGTAATATTTTAATTAAGTAACCTTCAAGACTTGAATTTTGATTTTATATAATTATGAGATCATTATTCAAGTTCTTAAATATTACTTTTAGTCAGTATTTATAATATAAAATATTGATAATTAAATTTCAGGTGTTTTTAGGAATTTTATGAAATTAATTGGAATTATTTTGATATAATGTAAGTTGAATATATTTTTAACTATAAATAAATAAAGTAATCACCGAAGACATTTATTTTTTAATACAATAAGGAAAGAAGGAAAGGCCGAATTTTGTCATTTTCTGTATATCTATGAAAATATTAATTTATTTAAATTTACGAATTGCGAATTTCTTTCTGCAAATTCTAAAGTTTTGTAATTTAATGAATAAATCTTACGTTGTCAGATTTTCACCTTCGCGAAAAGGCAGTGTATCTTGAGAAATATCTGTAAATCTAAAGAAAGTTTATATTTTAAATTATTTTATAATTTAATTTTACGATGTATTTTCATCTTTTTCTTTGAAACTCAAGGTAGATCTGTCCGATTCTAAATTAAAAGTAATTTCCTGCATAATTTGAAAATAATTATATGTTAACAATATGTTAATGGTTATCTATTTTGGAACAAAAAACGCTATAATAAATTTACAGAAATTTTTCAATATGCGTTTTGTGCTGGTATGTTCAATTTTTTTCCCTCACCTTCACAATTCCTATAATAAAGTTATTAAATTTCTGAACAATAAATTTCTACACACAGGTAAGTTTGTGTGTTCATATACTATAAATTTATTGATTTTTTTTAGATTATAGAAGTTACTATATTTCGGAATTAGGTGTATAGATGTTATTATCCCATGCAAACAGATGTAAATTACTACACACATGAACAGTTCACAAAATTCATATAATCAAAAGTACACACAAGCGCCTTGGCATTTAATTAGCTCTAAAATTTCAATTTTCCATATCAATTATTAGTATTTTGAAAAATATTCTTATTTCGCAATTATTCTATATAGAAAAAACAATTGAAATATGTATTTATAATAAAAATTTAGTTACATTATTATTTTTTAAATAAAAGTTAGATCAAAACGTGTAAACGTTATACTGAAAAAAATTATTAGACTAGATGAGCAGTAATAAAACACTATATTTAGAAAATGATGCATATGTTAAACTAATAAAAACTAATTTACATTCAAATATCCAAAATTTAACAAATTGTTTTAAAAATATATTATTTTAATTAAATTGATTCCACATTATTTTCTATTATTTACTTTCAAGAAATTGTTATTAACATGAGAATAAAATAAAAATAATATTTGTAAACATAAATTTGCACGAACTAAGTAATGGACTGACGGAGATCTGACGGAAACGCCTAATTTAATTGAGAATTAATTATTTTTCAATCTATCAATTCATCTGAATTTATGCGCTTCAGGAAATTTATTTATATATATCAAATATTAATTTGCATTGCATAAAAAATTAATTTATTGATCTTTTGTTATAATGAAAATAAATTCATATTTTTCTAAAAAAACTATAGTTTTATGAAAATATTTGTTATTATGAAAAAAATTTGAACTGAAAATTATTTTAATCTGTTTTACAGCATAGTTCTGAAAAGGTTTTCGGTATTGCTTATGTTTTGGTTATTTTATTTGGTTCAAAACTGGTTTTATTCATCAATTTAATGTTGCTATTGTTATTTTTTTGTAGATTGTCACTTTCTTAAATTAATAACGAACCAAAAGCCGGAGAAAATAAAAAGTTGTTGGAGGTAAACCTGACATTGAATAGGGTTGGTTGTTTATTTTTTGATTTGTTTAATGTCTTTATGTAATATATTATCTAATATTTGTACCAGAAATAATAGTATAATCAAATTTATGTAATGAGAATGTTATCTATTACAACAAAATGAAGAATCAGAATGTCGCATTGAAAAACTTAATTCTAGAAGTGGAATATGCGAGATACCTTTGGTTATGTTAAGAAATTAGCATTTACCATTTTTTCAAACCATTTTCTTGTAAGAACATTCTAAAGTTATTTGGTATTGCAAACAGTAAGAAAGATAAAAAATGGAGGAACCGTGAAAAATTACCTTTTCCCACCGGACATTCTTTCGAGATACTAAGTTTCAAAAGTTTTAAAATAACATTAAATAGATGAAAAATGGAAGTTGAACATAATGTAATTTTTATATTGTTCTATACAAAAGTCTTTGAACTTTTATTTGTATTTATGAAAAAAAAACAAAAATTCCGAAATAGAAAATTTCATTCCCGGTTACGGTTACAAAAAATGGTTTTCAAAAGTTTGGTTTATGTGTATGATTGAAGTTTTTGTTTCAATTCCAGCTTCAATTTCTGCTATAATAAATTATAAAATTTAAATACTAATTATTTTTATTTAAAATTTATTGGAAATAATTTTATAAATTATATCAATCTTTTAATAATAAAAATAAAATTTAATTTAAAAATATAAAAGATCTTTCAAAAGATTTTTAATTTGTTGAAATTTTATATTTTATTAGAAAATTAAACAAGAAAAAATATGACATGTGAAATATGTGAAATATGTCATATAAAGCCTAAAATTATTAATAAATAAAAACTCAGTGCATGATTATATAATATTTTATATTATTTAATTATATTAATAATAAAATAATTAATTGACATAAAAATACTGTCGCTTGTATATACTTATTTTTATATTTACATGTTTTGTAAAAGATAATTAGTTACTTATTAAAATAAGTAGTTTATATACAATCCAATTTGTTCATAAAGATTTGTAATATATTAAGTGACTATCCGTATATATATTCGACTATAAGTCGAGAAATCTTTGATTAAACGATCTCTGACTTATACTCAAGACACAAAACATACTGAAAAGTTCCGAATTGATTATTTAATATTGAGAAATGAAATTAAAAATTTAACCTCACTGTTGGTTTTAATTTAATCGGTTTTTATCCAACTACTGTAATACTGGAGTATAAACCGGAAAATTCCAACTACGAGAAGGAGAAATAATTTTGCCTCGACTTGAACTGAATCCGATGTTTTGTGAAAGCTGAAAACGGTTTAAAAACAACTTGCGACATACGAAAAGATTTTTTTACTAAAGATTTTAATCGTTTGAAATTGGTGTTATTATTTCTTCAAGTTTTAATTGATGGTGATCTTTTTAATCTTAAAAAATTAATCTTAACATTAAATACAATGTAAGTTTCAATTTAACTGAAAAGAAAGTTTATGAATATCTCAAACTATCATATAAAGATTTAATTTGTAATAATTTTACACGTAGATGGAGAAAACCAGCTTGCACTTAAAGATGTTCAAGGAAATTTAAATATCAATTATAATGGGTTAGCGTTTATAAATGTCGGTTATATCGAAGAAACTCAGGCCATTATTGCTCCCGTTATTGTTTCAGGAAGTGATGCGGAACTTTTAAGTGTTTATGATTTAGAGAGACGAAAATAATCTTCTCAAATCCATGTGCTGTTTCTTGACTATGAAAATGATGAGTGGATTAATGAAAATAATGTGACTGTCTTCAATTTACGACTTAATAACAACTTATAAAAGTAAAATTATAAGAAAGAACCAATCAAACATTCTTTTTACGATATATTTCGACAGTTTTCCTGTCATCATCAGATAGGATATTATAACTACATAAATTAAGCATTTTTAAACAAATTGATTAATTTTATTAATCATTAATTATATAAAAAAATGTTTTTATAATAAAAACATTTCATTCTTTTAAAAATTATAATTCAAATAATGTATTATTTTTTAAATTTTAACATATTAAATAAAATTTAATAATTTATTAATTATTTAATTTAACAACAACAATCGATACATATAATATACAAAAAATTATTTAAAAACATTTAAAACACAAGGATAACTTTATCAATAACGACTCACAAATTATACATTCCCAATAATTATCGAAATTTTTTAATAAAATTTTAAAATCAGACATACCTATTTTACTCTTGCAGCCTTTATTGTGCTTACTAATATTGATCAATACCTTGAATGCAGAATGCAGTGAATTCTTGTGTCCTAAATGTTTTTAAATAAACTTTTCAATATTGTATGTATCGATTGTTGTTGTTAAATTAAATTATTAATAAATTATTAAATTATATCCTACCTGATGATGACAGGAAAACTGTTGAAATTTATCGTGAAAAGAATGTTTGATTGGCGCTTTCTTATAATTGAATCGTTGCCATGTATGTTTAACTATTTATTCAAAAGTAAAATTGCCTAAAACTCATAAGCACTTCAGAAGTAAATATCAGGTACGTAGTTAGCAAAAATAACCAGTTGTTCTTAAAGGTTAATTCTGTCATTTTAGACGGGTTGTTTTTAATAATATTTTCATTATACTCATTAGTTAAAATATTTTCACTTGACAATTATGACTTAATTTATAAAAAAATTAAAAATTAATTACTATGGATCTTACACATTCATTTTATATTCTGTAGAATTTGTCATTTTTGTGTTTCAGTTTAGTGATTTATTGCTTCAATTTGGTTTTTGAAATAAAATCTCTTGTCATGGGAATAAATTTTATGTCCTACAGAATCATTTTTTTAATTCTACTGATTCTCAATTGTTTATATCTATTTATTCTTTTATTAATGTAAAATAGAGCAAAACTGAGAGAAATATTATTTATAAATCAAATGTGTAAGATGGCAGATAAATTGATAAAAATAAATGATTATTTTTAGAAAATATAAAGAATAATAATGTGAAATGTATTTAAGTTAATTAATTAAATTAAATAATTAATTAAACTTATATTAGGAACAATTTAATAAATAAGAAAATTAATTAATTTTTCTCAGGTGAATGTTTGTTAGATTGATACAACTACAAATAAATAAATAAAATAAATATTAACAGATAAAATACAAAGAAACTTAAACAAATTAAACAAATTTCATTAACAATAGAACCAAGTAAGTGACCTGAAATCTCACACAAGTATTCACTGCATTCTGCACATTGATTTTAGGATTAAAAGTTCTTATCAATAATGCTTCACATATCACACGCTCAAAACAATTATCAAAATTTTTTGATAAGATTTTAAAATCAGACATTCCTAATTCTCTCATACAGACTTTATTGTGATCCTTAATATTGGGCACTCCCTTCGGTCGACAGTATTCTTGAACTCGAGTACAGAGATGACGGGAAGTCTCTCCAATGTAAATGGCATTGATGTGAATGAGGTTCTGTGTGAGGTTGAAAAATATAAAACCCTAAAAATAATTTCTCGTTTATAAAACACTAAAATTATTTTTAAATTTAAAAGATTAGCTTATTTTTTTAAAAATTTTCAATGAAAGTATTATTTCTTAATAAAAAAACACTAAAATTTAATTTTTATATGAAAATGTTCAGATTATTTTTAAAACTTAAAATTCTCAAGCCAAATATCCCTGAAAAAATTTATCAATCCAAATATCTAATGGGTCATAGTCCTCATAATCCTCATAACCCCTTCAGCTGCTGCAGATCATGACTAAATAAATTCAATTTTTTATTCTTATATAAAATTCTTAAAATTCTTAAAGAAGCTCATGAAAGTTTTTATATTTAGGGAACTCATTACTAAGTTTAAGGATCAGATTTTATTATGTCAAATTTACCAATAAAAATGAATAGAAAAAACAGTTCGGATGTCTGTATTCCAAACTAACCGAATATTTATAAAATATTTAAACAAGAAAAGATTGAAATTCAGTAACTTTTTCATATTTTCTAAAAAATAAATATTTTAATTTTAAAAATTTCAGTAAAATCATTTAGACAATAGATATTACCTTTTTCCTTATTTAATACAAATTTTCGAGATTGCATTTTTTGCAAATATTTTACAAAATCTTTTCTTCAAATGCAGTGCTGAAAATTGATAATAAACATTGATCTTTAGTCGAAATAAAAATAAATGAGATTTTATATAAAATTTTAATTTTTTTTTGCAATAATATTTAGCTTTAAATTATTATTTTAATTTCAGACACGTATTTGAGAATCCGGTAGATTCTGTGCATAATGATTATGCTCAAGGAATATATTTATTCACATCCGGCGTACCTGATCAACAAATTGAGCCTCTTATGGCCTACATAGAAGAGAGAATTCTGGGAACAGACATTAAGATTCATACAGTTTTATTTAATGTCGATGATTACGATGTATCAGGCACTCCTATACCAAGTCGATATGCAAATATTACCAAGGTAAATATCAGATTTATTTCGAATTTTCCCATCCAATTTCTATTTCATTTCTAAATTAATTTTAGTGAAAATAAAAATTGTTAATTAAATTTTTTATTATTAAAACAAAATAATTTCAGTTTTCCAGTGGATTTCAATTTAGAAGAGTTGATGTTATATCGATGTTATATGTCACAAGTTTTTTTTGTTTTAATGAATTGAATTTTTTTATAAATTTTTACAACTTTTTTAAAAGAAAATTATATGATAAAATAAATGGAATTATAAGAAAAATATAATAGAAGTAAGTTCTTTTATAAAAAATCTAAAATTCTATTCACTTATTAGTAAAATAAAAAAGTTATGTCATTGTTACTTATTCAATGTTACTTGCTTGTTGAAAACTTTTATTACTATTAATATTTTTCTAATAAATTAAAGTAAACTCATATTTTTGATTTTTGTAATTTCAAAAAATGATTATATTTAAGTATAAAAAAATGACAAAAGTTATTGTATAAAGTTATATTTGAAAATAATATTTTTACAATAATAAACGTTCACTTCTGTATTTGTAAAATACGCCACAGTTAGTAATTTATATTTATTATATTGTATTGGTTGAAAATATTTAATCAAATCTATTATTCTATTAATAAAAATTTCATTGTATACATATTATGATGTGACAAATAATAAAACAACTAATTAATTAAAATTATAGAAATTGACATTCTCATTTTATCAAAAGCAAAGCAATAATGTCAAATCGTAATTTCTAAACCGTATTTTAATATTTAAAATAACATTGTAATTATTTTAATATTTGTTTTTTATTTATTTTAATTAATAAATTTTAAAATATTAACTAATTTGAATTTATTTAGTACTGTTTATTTTTTAAATATATAATTTTTAAATAAATGTGTTTCGTCTCTAATATTGTATTTAGTAAAAAATTGAAATTGAACACCAATTTTTAATCTTATCTAAAATTTGTGAAAATGTTTTATTATTATTATTATTATGATTATTATTATTATTATTATTATTATTATTATTATTATTATTATTATTATTATTATTATTATTATTATTATTATTATTATTATTACTATGAATTAATTAATTAATTAACTCAAAAAAGTAAATAATAATTTATGATATAAGTTTTATGCGTATTACATTAATATGTTCTTATTACAGTATAATTTGTATGTGGATTTTTTTAATAGAACTTACTACAATTATTACACAAAATGAATGATTATTGTTTTATTATAATTAATTATATTATATTTTAAATATTTTAGTTTTCTCACTTTTTATCTAATATTTTCATTTTTAAACTTTTTTTACTTTAGTTGTGAATATTAATCAATATATTCGTGTTAGATATAAAATTATTTATCTATAGAATGAAAAAAGAGAAAACAATCAAATAAAAATGTATTAAGCAAAATATTTAATAATTTTTTCTAGATGGTCCTCTATTTAAAATTTACTAATATACAATTTCTTTTGCAAAATTATTTTTATAAATATTTACTTTAATTTACAAATTATTTCTTAATAACATTTCTTCAGTAATAGATCGATGAATTCTCTTCTTCCTTTGGGATAGTTTTAAAATTTTTAAATAGTTTTTAAACCTCAAATATTTAAATAAAAGCTTTTTTTAAAACAAAACGCTGTAAATAAAATAAATTTAAATGTCATAATTGTCAAATTAATTGAAAGAAAACCAATAAAATTTAAACAATACAGTATTAATTCTTAATAGTAAGTAAATTAAATGAAAATGTGTTTCGGAAGAAATAATGATACTGATTGAGAAAGCTTAAGATATTGGTGACAAATTAACCATTCAAACACATAATAAATATTGCGGCATATGAAGACTGCACAAAAGAGAATTGTGAACCAAAAAACCAAATCATTAAAACAAGTCTTTAAAAGTTCAACAAACCATTTTAAGATTGTATGGTAATAATCAACGAGAGGCATTTCATTAAAAAATCTGCTTACAGAGTGATGTCTTCCAAATAATGCGGCTGTAAATAAAATATTCTAATAAAAATATTGTTGTTGAGCGTATGCAAATGTTAAAGAGTACACCATTACCAATGATATTTCTTACCAAAATATTGTTTAAGGGCAGAAACTGATTTTTATTCATTGATTGTATGTCAAAATATTTTTACAGATAACAAATAGCAAAAACGTTATTTAAAAAAGTTATTCGTTAAATTTTACAATTACACAAAAAATAGTTTTCTGTAGAAATAAATATTATTCGTTCTTAATTGCTACAAATCAAAGTAAAAGTATATTCGAATAATAAATGTACAATTGGTTCATGGAGTGTTTTTTCCTGTTTTCTATTGAATAAAAATTATATTCTAAAATTATATTTGTTTAAAATAATATTATTTATAAAATGATATCAAATAAATCAAAAATTTTATATATATTTCAAATATATATTCTAGAAATTTTGTTTAAATTCAAGGAAATCATTTGTTTAGGAAATCGGTTTTTCGGTTAATCCAACTTGATCCAATTTTGTTTTAAATATAAATTAAATTTTATTATTTTTTCGGCTTGAAATTTATTTAGTTTTCAATTTCTTAAAAGAATGCCTTGAAATAGATACTTGTTCATTATTATTGTGTAAAATTTGATTAATTGGTATTGTAATTTAATTTTTGTTTCCATAATTGATGGAAAGCTGTCACGGCTCTTACTATAAAAGCGATTTACCAATTTATTATCATAGTTTTGTTGCGGATAATTAATCATTGTATCAAAGAAGTGTTTTTTGTGTTTATTTGATATTTACTTATATGAAAAACAGAAAATAAATAAGAATAATAATTACAAGTCATTTGTTTTATTTTACATTATATATTCCAATAATTCTTTGTCAATATAGATTTTTAATAATTATTAAATTATTAGAAAATATTTTGCTAGAAACATTAATGTTATATTAGGTGAGAATTTTCAATTATGAAATAATCTTTTTCTATCTACTTTAGTAAATAGCTGTAATATTTTGCTTCTGTTTTCTTTACAATTTTAGCTGCATTTTTGAAATTAAAACAAAAAACCACCAAATAATAAAAATAAAAATATGAAATTGTAGAATTTTAAACCTTAAATTCGATTTTATATTTATTTAAATAGGAAATAATATATTTTAAAAAAAGAAGTAGCCATTGAATATTTCAGCTATTAAGGTTTTTGACGAAGAAAGTCTCAAGGGCTTGTTTTTGTAAAGTTTTATAATGATTTTGCAAAATTAAACATTTCATCTTACAAAGAAACAAATCCCTCCTAAGAGCTCTTTCCAAATGTTTAAAAATTAAATTAATTAGTTGTTATTCCCAAGTGAAAAAAAATAAATTAAGATTGGCTATAATTTTATAAAGACTGCATAAAATCTGTAGTTTTTATTATGAATTTTATTGATTTTTTTCCATCAAATAAAACCTATTTTCAATAATAAACATTTACTTATAAACATGATTTTTTCTATTATTCCACGATTTCAACGATTACATTAATTGTAATCCGTACACGACCGACGGACAATGAACGTATTTTCAAGGACTATTGAACTTCTAAGGATTAAAATGCTTTTAAAAAATTAATTAATTCTAAAGGGATATTTTAATTCTTACAATTGATGGGAAATTATTTTTATTTATTATCAATATTTCTTTATATTTTAAAAGCAACACGACAAATTAACTCAATAAAAATAAGTTTACCGAAAATTTGTGTTTTTT
This sequence comes from Schmidtea polychroa, assembly GCA_959609185.1. NCBI lineage: Eukaryota > Metazoa > Platyhelminthes > Tricladida > Dugesiidae > Schmidtea > Schmidtea polychroa. The sequence continues at coordinate 220,273 of CAUHTR010000024.1, read as the reverse complement.
TAAATAATAAAATTATAAATAATTTATTATTTAATAATGAAATTTAAATAATTTTCTTAATTAAGAAATTCCAATTAATAATTTTACATATTTTTCGAATTTTCAATAGAAATCTCGGTTTCCTGTTATTAGATCTATTAAATATTTTTTAGCTTAAAAGTTATTAGCAATTATATAGAATTTCAATTTCAAATTAATTTTACAATTTTTCCTTTTCTTTAAATATTTTATATTGCCACAAATTTTAATAAAAAAAATAAAATTAATAAAATGGGAATTATAATTATTTTATTGCAACGAAGAAAAAAGTCGTTTTTTGTTTGCTTCTGGTTTTATTGGAGGTTGTCATATACACTGTTGATTGTCATGTCATGTCAATTTCTTGTTTTCAATTATCAATTAAAAAAACATAAAATATAAGAGGATGTAATTCTAATAAAAAGAAATTTGAATAAAACCTTTTGATGCATATTATTAGTTTTAATTCGGTTTATTGTACTGTCTTTTGAACCTCTTTCTTCAAAATAACACAACTTTTCATTCATTAAGTAATGCCAGATGTGTTATTAACAGAAGTAGTGTGTATCTAGGGATAGTAGTGTGTATCTATCCCTAACGACCACAAGCCTCCCAACTGTTTTCATGTTTTATACCTATTTTTTTCCCGTTTTATACCTATTTTTCCCTCATAAACGTAAAAAAAACACTTAAAACCTTAAAAACCTATATCTTTTAATTTCTTTATTCCGAAGACATTTTGCTTTCAAAATAAAAACTTAAAAAACAACAAAAATATTAAAAAAACAACACAAAATGTTAATAAAACAGGGAAAAAAAATACTGATAAAACTATGAAAAACGTTTGTCGGCTTGCGGTCGTTAGGGATAGATACACACTACTTGCAGGTCGCCAGTTTATCAAGTCGCCAGTTAAAAAACAAAATTCTGACGTTGAAGAATGTCATTCAGAAGGAGAACCTGATCATGTTGAAAGAGAAAAATACAACTGGGATGATTTTAATCATATAGATGAATTTCAATTAAAAATTAATGGACCTGCAACCCCTGGAGAATATATAAGGAGAAATAAAAAAAATATTAAAAATTCTTTCACTGAAGCTTTAAAAAATTATAAACCAACAAGGTATAATGTTATAAAATATAAAATTACAATCAAAGCAAAATATTGGAGAGGACCAGAAGAAAAGACAACTCCTTTAGATGTTGAAATTGGAATACCTTTTAAATATTTATTTTCAACTAGAGGATTTAATAAAAGCATCAAAGAAATAATTCAAGCAGTAGAAGCAAAACAAGAAGAGGTTGAAAATGAATTAGGAGATTCAAACTTAGTATTCAACTCTTTCCAAACTTTAGTGATTGATTATTGGAGAGGATTACCACCTAATCCTAAATCTTATATTCAAACACCCTTTAGATCTAGGGTTGTTATAAATGTACAGAATAAGGATAACAAATGTTTCATGTGGTCAATACTTGCATATTTACATCCTCAAGCTGAAAACCCTCAAAGAGTTTCAAAATACAAACAATATGAAAATGAATTAATATTTCCCAAGGGATTCACACACCCAATGAAACTAGAAGACATTCCAGAATTTGAAAAACTAAATAATCTTAAATTTAATATTTATGAACATGTTAAAGGATGGGGACATGGAAGGTAAGATATTATTCCAATTTATATTTCTGATAGTGATAGCACGAGGGAGATATATCTTTTAATCTTGGAAGAAGGAAATAATCAACATTATGTTTTAATAAAAGACTTTCAAGCTTTTACATCACCAGAGAATCCAACTTGTGGAGGAGGAACATGTAAAAGATGTCTTCATTATTCAACAACTAAAAACTCTATGATTAAACATGCAAGATTTTGTGAAAAAGATGATCCAGCTTTAATTAGAATGCCTACAGATCCCAGGATGTATTTTAAAAACTTTTCAAATTTATTACAAACATTAGGAGTTGTCTATGGAGACTTTGAATCTATAAATCGTAAACAAGATATAATTATGCAATATTTAAAAATAATAGAAAAATATAAACTCATGGATGAATGGAAAGCCTCTAAACAGAAGATGAAACCAGAGAGGATGAAAGCCTTTCTAAGAAAAAGAAATAAACCTAATAGTGTTAAAAAAACTAAACAATTACCATCTGCTTATAAATTATTATTTAAAAGTAATTATCCTGAACTCATAGAATCTAGAGAATATGCATTTCAAGGAACTTCAGAAGATGTTTTAAATCATTTTACTAAAAGTATAAATGATCTAGAACATGAAATATTTAAAATATTAAAAACAAAGTATCCTCAAAAAATTTCTAATCAACAACAACAAGAATATGAAAATACTTCCAACTGTTGGATGTGTAAACAAGACATTCTTCCTGATGATAAAGTTATAGATCACGATCATTTAAAAAAGGAAAATAATTATCGAGGAGCAGCCCATAGAAATTGTAATCTTAATTGTCATACTCCTAAATTTGTACCAGTTATATTTCATAATCTTTTTGGTTATGACATACATCTATTTATTAAACATTTAGCAGAAAATGCTAAAAACTCTTTCAAAGTTATAGGACTTACAAAGGAAAAATATAAATCAGTTGAATATGGAAAATTAAAATTTATAGACTCGTTAAACTTTCTCCAAATGTCTCTAGATGGAATAGCTAAAACAATGAAAGCAGAAAATTTTAAAATCACTCGAGAATTCTTGGAAAAAAATAATATCCCCCCAGAAGAATATCCTACATGCTTAGCAAAAGGAATATATCCCTATGACTATGTTGATTCATTTGAAAAATATAATGAAACAAAATTACCAGAGAAAGAAGATTTCTATTCCCAACTTCAAAAATCTCATATTACAAATCAAGAATATTCTCGAGCAAATAAAATGTGGGATCTTTTCAACTGTAAAACTTTAGGAGAATATACAAGTATGTACTTATCCCTAGATGTTTATATTCTAGCAGATTGCTTTGAAGAATTTACAAAGTCTTTTGTTCTTAAACCTTATAATTATATAACAGCTCCTTCTTTAGCTTGGGATACTATGTTATATACCATTTGGACTTCAGATCTTCCAGAATCTGATAAAATTATAGATCTTTTAACCGACCAAGATATGTTTAATCAAATTAAAACAAACATTAGAGGAGGAGTATCTTCAGTAATGGGGAATAGAGAAATAAAAGCTAGAAATGCAATAACTACTAGCCGAAGAATCTCTAAACACCCTGATCCATATATAAAACTTAACAATGAGGAACTAAAAGAAGTATTAGAAGGAATGAAAAATCCTCTATTTATACTTTATATAGATGCAACAGCTTTATATTCAGGAATTATGACTCAATATTTACCAATGAGTGACTTTCATGAAATATATCCTCCAGAATGCCCCTCAGAAGAAGAATGCCCCTTAAAAGACCTTATGAAAGAAATACGTTCAACTCCTAAAGATTCTCCAATAGGATACTTTGTAGAATGTGACCTCGACTACCCAGATGATATAAAATCAGGAACAAGACATTTCCCTTTAGCTCCTATAAGAAGAAAGATTGATATCAACGAACTTTCTGAATGGCAAATCTCACAAGATAAACCTCCAACAATGAAACTTCTTTGTGATCAAACAGATCGAACTTATTATCTTTGTCACTATAGACTCCTCCAGTTTTATCTTTCACAAGGAATGATATTAAAAAAAGTTCATAGTGTCATAAGATTTAAACAAGCAGCATTCATGAAGACTTTCATCGAGGAGAACATTCGTTGTCGAAACATTGCAAAAAGAGAAGGTAACCTTTTAAAAGACAATAATTATAAACTTTTAAACAATTCAGTCTTAGGGAAGACAATGGAGAATGTTGATAAATATACTCATATTGAACTCCTAACAAATACCCCGAAAGATATAGCCCGTTATAATCGTATGCTAGGAAAGCCTACATTTAAAAACGCACAAGTATTTTCTGAAAATCTTACTGCAGTAGAACTAAAGAATTATGAGAAAACATATAATAAACCAATATTTATTGGCTTTGCAATTTTAGAACTTTCAAAATTACAAATGTATGAAACATATTATAACATCTTACAACCTATATATGGATCGAATATAGCAATGCATGCAATGGATACAGATTCAATGTTTTTAACAATAAGAACTCACGATTTACAAAGTGATATCTCTGAAAATCCTATACTTTCAAATTTAATAAATTCATCTGGAGAATTATTTTCGTTTAAAGATGAAAAACCTTTTACTCCTATAGAAAATGGAATATTTATTCGTGCTAAACAATATTCATATGAAACATTTACAAATCCTAAATTTGAAGAACATACATTTATATTTAAAACCCCAGAAACAGAAGAAAGCATTACACATAGATATCCTATATTCCCTAAAGGACCTGACGGATAGGGAGAAAAACCTGTAAAGGATAACAGATGTAAAGGAATTCAGAGATGTGTAGCAAAGAATCTTTCTCATCAAGATTATATAGATACATTGAATCCAAATCATAAAGATAAAATTGATGAAATACATCAACTTAAAAGTGAAAAGCATGATATTTACTTGATAGAATCCCAAAAAGTATCATTATCAAATTATGATGATAAAAGATTCATACTAAGTGATTTAAAGACAACTCTTCCTATAGGAAATAATTTAATACCGATAATAAAAAATCTTGCTAGTTTGAATAAGTTATATGATACAAAGATTACTGATCTTGATATTTATAATGTTGAAATCATTTATCCTGAGAGAATTGAGAAACCTTTATATTCTCAAGTTTTTAATCCTATATGTTTAGAACTTAAATATTTTAATACTGATCCTGAATATATAAAAGGTCTAAGTGATAAAGAATTTAAAGATCATAAGGAGGTTCTAAAAACTAATTTCGAAAAGTTAACATCAGATTCTATCAAATGATTTTTTTCTTTTAAAAATGTCAACAATTAATTTAAGAGTGACAACATCAACCTTTTGAAGGGCAATAAATTTTTTTATGTATGATTCTTTAGCCACTTCTCTCGTTTAATTTTTTTAGAATATTCATTAGTTATAACATTAGCACTTTTTAATCTATTAATATTATTTTTAATATCTTGTATTATTTGATTTGATTTCATTATTTCATCATCAGTTAAGATTCCATCTTCCAAAGCTTTTAATTGAAATAAAAATAATTTAGAGATTCCTAATTCTATTGATAAACAAACTTCACGATATAAACTTTTCTTTTTAGAAGTATAAGATAATGAAACTATTTCAGTCAAGAAACCATCAGCTACAGAAATACTTCCAAGTATTACAGGTGCTATTGTTAAAACTGGTAAAGTTATGGGTAAAATAACTGTTAATATTGCAGATGCAAATCCTAAAGAATAACCTATAATTTTTAAAACTGTATTCCCTTTATTCCATCTATTTTTAACTTTTTTATAATGCTTTAATAAATCTTGTAAATGTAAGGTTTCTGATTTAAATTCTTTTACTCTCATAATTTCAAGTTCTGTGGGAGCCGAGGCCTTGGAACCTTTGTGACCTTCGGAATAATATCCTGATGATCTCAATTCTGGAGGGACCTCTGGGTAAATTTTTTCTTCTCTTACTTCTTCCATCTTTTGGACTTTGTCCATTTTAATAATTAAAAAAATAAGACTTTATTCTTCTGAGCACCATCTGGCACCAATACTCGGATATCAAAAGAAACTCTTGTTGAGAGAATATCTTTATACAATTCCATCAATGCTTTACGAACTTCATCAACATCAACCTTTTTTTCATAAAATATTAAATCTATATATTGTACAAGTGTGCTTTTAAAAATAATATTCTTACTTTTAACTTTATGTAGTCCATGTGAATGAGTATTAACATACCAATCTCCGTGTGGTAAATCATAACTAGTCATTATAACATCACCCTTTTCAAGCTTACTATTATAATCACATTTCACAAACCATTTCATTCTTTCATTATCATCATCAAACAAAAAGAAATAAGGATCAATAATCTTTACAACCATAAAAACACTCCATTCTTTACTGTTTGTTGTTATTAAACTTGGTTCTATAAAATGTTTATATGTATGGGGTAATAATGTTTTATTCTGTTCTAATTCAGCAGCTCTTTTTCTAATACTATGTGTGGTGTTAATGTGTGTTCCATGAGACTCTAAATTTGAAATTCTTTTATTAAATGATGTAATCATCTCATTTATTATATTATATATTGTATTAAATTTAGTATTCATAATTTGTTTATCTTTAGAATTTAATATGCTAGTATTTAACTTTACAACTTGTTCAGTTAACAGACTTTGTAACTTGTCAAATTTATCATTAAATCGTTGTTCGATATTATTAAGCTTTGATTCCATTGAATCAATTTTTGTTGTTAATGAACTTTCAATTCTTGTTGTTGTTAAATCAGTATATTTTTTAACACCATCTACATATTTCTTATTAACTGCATCAGCTTCATCAGTTAGAAAAGATAATTCTTTTATCTTGTGTCCATTTAAAATTAAATCACCCTTCATTGAATCACCTCTTTCATTAATATATTTATTTTCTGTTAAAGTTAATATTTCTTCTGTATTAAACCCTGTTTTTATTGTTCCACCACCTCTATTACATGGAATATAAGAACTCATTTATTAATAATTTAAAATGACTCCTCATATGCCCTCTCAAACCTGTTTCAAATGTAAATACATTGAAATCTCTTCTCCATTAAAATCAATCAATTCTCCTTCTTGATTAATAATTTTAAAATTAATATCCATTATATATTTTCTACATAAAGGTAAATAATTTGGAGGATTCATTCTTTCAACTATTTTATATCCCATAGGAACTGTGTTTGAGGGAAAGGAATATAAAACATTTGTTTGTTTACCATTATTATAAGAACCTGTTATACAATCACAATGAATATTTATTGTGTTTGTATTTATTATTTTTATAATATTTTCTGATGTTATTATTTTATCTTTTTTTATTGTTATATCCATAGGTTTAAATCCTAAAACTGTGTGAAAGAAACAATTATCTAAAAAACTAATTTTTATATTCTTCAAAGTCATTACACATTTTGAAGTTGGTATATCCATTTTAATTTTAATACCTTCATTTGTTTTTTTAGAAAGTATATCATTTAAATCTTTTATCTCATATGCCCCAGGTTCTATTGTTATAATTTCTGGTTTATGCCCATCACGAGTTTGAATAGTAAATTTATTATTATCTTTAGTTATATTAAAAATAGTATTATAAGCACAAAACCATAATAGCCCCAATTCATAATTTAAATTTTGATCTAATTTAATTGAATCTTGAAAGTTTATAGTAAAGTCTGATTCTTTTGAATTTATAGATAAAGTTCTTGAATATTTATCTGACATTATGTTTACCATTTTTTTTAAATTATCTTCCGGAGGGTTGTGAAGCTCCATTTCTTTAGTAGTAAATTCATATAGTAAAAATCCTTATAGTAAAAATCCTTATAGTAAAAATCCTTATAGTAGAGATTCTAGATCATTATAAATTTCTTGAATTATAGATTCAAAATCCTGCGTATGCCCCTGGCCCTGACCCTCACTCTCTCCCTTATTCAATCTATACAAAACATATAAACTTAAAATACCACATATTTTAGTATTCAAAGGTTGAACTTGTAAAGAGTTAAAAGTATAACCATTTGGGGAATCAATCGGAGAACCCCTCAAGAGATAATCTTCAACTTCTTTAGTAGGTTTAATCCCAAAAGAATCAAAGTAGATAGATTTCTTATATATACAAACCCAATGAGATCCTTTTTCATTTGAATTTTGATAATTGATTATTATATTCAGGGGACTCTCCAGACTTGATAATTCATCATTCATTAATATTTTAATTTTTAAATTTAAATAATTTGCATAATCTTTTAAATCAAAATTTGTTTTTGCATTTATTCTAAATGTTTTTAAAAAATCTAATATTGAAGGAGTCATTTTGTATTTTAAAACTTCGTATTTATAACTTCGTATACTTATTAAATTTATCTTTTGAAATTATCCCTTGTTTTAACAAATCTTTAGAAATCTTTAAAATATCAGAATCTAAATTATTATGTCCTGCTTTTTTAGCTGCTAATAGTTTTCTTAATTCAATAAAAAGATTGATTGGATCCAATCCCTCTCCCTCTGTAACAACATAACCCTTTTCATTTTTATTTAAATAATTCTTTAAATCTTGAATATATTTTGCTTTAGAACTAGCTCTTATTAATCTTATTAAATTTAAATATTTTTTAATTTCTTCAACATCATCTGAAGAATATCCACAAAGTAATCTATAAAAATCATCTGTAAATTCAAAGTCTAAATATTCATTATTATAAACATTTTGTGAATGAATACGTGATTTATTTTCTGAATTTGAATATAAAGTAAAGTTTTGTTTATTAATTGTTATTATTTGATATCCTTCAGTATTAGTATTAAATGTGGGTCTAATTGAAGGAGGTAAATCATCTCTAATTTTAGGATCAACTTTAAGAGGTTTTGTTTTTAAAAACATTTCTTCTTCTTCCACATTAGAAATTCTTCTGCGTTTTCTTTGATTTCTTTCAGGATGGTTTTCACTGGATTCTTTTTCTTTATCCTGCCACTCTAGTTCTTTTATTTTTTGTTTTTTATCTTCTAACTCTTTAAATTTTGCTTGCTCATTGAAATCTTCCAACTCTTTTATAGCTTTAATTGTTGGCCCCTGTTGTTGTGTTATTACCTCATTTAATATTATAGATTCAGCATGTTGAGTTGTATCTTTTTTATTATATTTATCTTGTTCTGATTGTAATTTTTTTAAAAGTGCTAATCTTTCTTCATATACCATTTTAATGGTATCAAAAATGGTATCATAGTTCGAAGGGCTTCAAGTATAATCCTTTACCATTTTTAGTTTTACAAAGGCATCCATTCTTTAAAGATTTACATATTTTTTTTAAATCTTCTTTATCTTTTGAAGATAAAGATTCAGATGTAGAAATTTGATTTTTTAAAAAATCATTTAAACCTCTACCTTTATAAGGATCAAGATAGAGACCTTTGCCCTGAGACTTTTGCCGACTCCCCTTATATGGATTAAGATAGAGACCCTTTCCAACGGACACTGCCCCTTTAGCTTGCCCTACCTTTTTCATTGAATCGATTTCAGTTTGTAGTTTTTCTTTTTCTAGGTCTGTCTTTTGAGATTCTTTAGCTTTTTGAACTGTAGTTGCAATTCCTCCAGCTATTCCAGCAGCACCTGATAGTCCGGCAATGATTGCAGGTATTAAAGCAGCTAATGGAAGAATGCCACCTTCATGTATTTTCTTTTTAACTTGTTCTTTTACATGTTTTCCAATAAAATATTTTTTACCATCAATTACTACTGATTTATTTTTATTTGAATTTATTAATTCTTGCAAAGATTCTTCCGAAGGTTCCCCAGTTGTCATTTTATAATAAATAAAATGGATATTTGGAAACCAATTTTAAATAGACATAAGAGTAAATTTAATAATAAAGTATTTCCTGATAATTTTAGATTATTAATTGTTGGTTCTTCTGGATGTGGAAAGAATGTACTTGTTTTGAGAATGTTACTTGAAGATGATTTTTTAGATTATAATAATTTAATCTTTTATTCTAAAACTATAAATCAACCAGAATTACAACTTTTGAAATGTGGATTTGAAAATAAATTAACTAAAAAAGCTATAATTGATATTTTTAAAAATCAACATAGGTGTCCTGAAGAAGTTTTTCATCCTTGTGATATGGTTGATTGGTATAAGGAAAAGATTTTAGAATCAGATATTAATAATAAAAATGATTATATTTGTGAAGAAGGGCAGGAGGCGATTCAAGTTTTATTCTCTAATAAACCTGAAGATGTTTTACATTGTGATTTACTTCCTAAAGATAAAAAGAATCTAGTTATATTTGATGATGTTGTCAACATGAAAAATCAAGAGATTCAAAAGAGTTACTTTACGCGAGGTCGACATAATAATTGTAATGTTATTTATATATCTCAAACTTATTATGCTTTAGATAAAAACTCTATAAGAAATAATTCCAATTGTTTTATATTTTTTAAATTAGATCGCCGCGATAAGAATATGATTTATAATGATTTATTTTCAAATGTTGAACCTGATAAGAATATGTTTGATATGTTTGTTGATAATCATTGGAAAGAAAAATATAATTATATTTATTTAGATAGAGAAGAAGCTGAAATATGGAAAAGTTTGTTTTAGGGCTTGTCGACTTAAAAATCTGTTTTCTGTAACTCATTATTATAAAATCTACCTAATATTTTTTCATTATTTTAATCAATGATGCTATATGTTATTGGAGTTGTATAATGTATTTTATTTATAATAAAAATTTCATTTGTCCATTTTGCTGTGAATCCTTTTTCAAATTTATTTTTATATTTAAATATTCTTACTCGGTCACCAATTTTAAACTTTGGTTTTTCAATAACATCATTTTCAATATTTACCACTTTAATGGTTTCAGGATTCAAGGAAGCATTTAAGGGTGTTAATTTTATAGAACTATGTACATCATTATTATATTCATTTACAATCTTTTGTAACAATTCATTGTTCCATTTTTGTTTTCCAATAGCAGTAAAATATTTCCACATTTTATTTTTTAATGTTCTATTTAATCTTTCAACTACGACTGCTTTTCCTTCGTTTTCTGTTGAATATAATTTAATATCATTTTCATTTAAAAACTTTGTAAAAACTTTGTTATAAAATTCTGTTCCTTTATCACACCATAAATATTTTGGAATTCTTTGATGTTGTTCAAATATATTTTCAAATGCTTCTGTAATAGAATATCCTGTTTTATTTTCTAAACATCTTGCAAAAGCAAATCTTGTATATAAATCTATTACTGTTAAAATTATTTTATATTTTTCAGGGTCTGATGATTTGGGCATAAAGACTAAATCAGCAGACCATGTTTGATCTTTTTCATGTACTTGAACTTTTAAATATTTTTTATTTTTTCTAAATTCATGGTGTAATTGATTAGCATATTTTATTTCTGATTCTGTTGGGGTTTGTAAACTAGTCTTGGCTGTACTCTCGAGGGATCTTTCAATCTCTGCTTGTTCGATAATCTTTTTATTAGCAACATCTTTTGCTTTCCTAGGAAGTCTTGCACCCATGGTGATCGGACTGTGTCCTAAGCCTATGAAAATCTTACCTTTCATTGCTAATTTAACTAGAGCTCTTTGAATCTTTTCCTTGCTTGATGGATTTTGTATATTATTTAAATCATGTATTAAATTCACATCAGCAACATGTCTATCTCTAAGATCTTCAGAGTTGTAAGCAATGTCATGTTTTAAAGCTGCTTGATCAATTCTATTTATTGGTTCTTCTCCTTATTTAGGATTATTATTTTCATCTAATCTAATATCTAATCTTGTTCCTGGTCCAGTATAATTGTGACGGAATAAATGTCTTTCACCTGGATATTTTTCTGTAGTAAAAGGTTTTAATATTGTAGATGTTGTTTTTGAAGATTGTAGGTCGCCTCCTGTAATATCAACTCTCGTATGTTTTTTAGTTTTGAGATGACTTGCTTTGTGATGTCTTGTAACTTGACAATTACAACTTTCACATGTCCAATATTTACTCATTTTAAAAGTTTTTTTATGGGGGAATCTACTTATGAAGAATCTCCCCTAACATTTTCAATAATTGAAATCTTTCCACCATATAATTTCATTTCTATTTTCTTTTCTTCTAATATTAATGTATATACTTTAGCTTTAAAATTAGAATCCTTTGTTATATGAAGTGTAACATCAACATTATTTATAGCTAGGCGATCATCTTGGTCTGATACATTTATACAAAATATAGAATATAAATTTTTGAAATCTTCTAAACTTAATTGCGGTTCAACTTTGAAATCATAACATGTTTCAATATAATTTAGATATGGGAATATGTTTTCATTATTTTCAATATTAAATTCCATTCTATTTATTGGATAATAAGAACTATTTAATTGAATTTGAATTGTTTTTATATTATCATCTCCAATCTTTTGAATAAATAGATTGTTATTTTTTTGGAAAGATGAATCTGTTTCTTTGAATCCAATCAAGATATATCTTGGTCGGTATGCTAAATTTGCTACCTTTATAGAATATGTTGAACCCTCTGTCATACTAAATTCACTACAGATTCTATTTAAATAATTTACATTTATAGACTTGTTGGAATTTAATCTTTCAAGGAGTTTGATTTCAGAATGTGGGTTTAATGTCCATTCAGGTATATGCAATTCAAGTGTTGATAATTTTAATTTAGCTTTTGTATCTGCAGCTCCATAGAACAATCTTTTATCACCTTCTAGTCTATTACAGATGAGTTCTATAAAAACATTATGGAGCACCCGGTTATAGTTTTGAAGGAATCCGAACAAGTGTTTTAATTCAAAATAACCTTCAAATTTTTTCAACTTATAAAGTTCAACTCTTTTATAGTAAGCATAATTTATATCTAAACCATCTTTATCTAAATCCCCTTTATTAACATCAGGAATCCAACCTGTTAATTCACCATATTCGTTTTTATAATCACAACCAGTTAAAATAAAATTTAACATTGTAGAATATACTCCTGGATGCAAAACAGTTTCAATTTCTGATGATCCTAGTTTTAATCTCATGTTGGAGAATAAATTTGGAAAGAAATTGTTTTCTAGGGTTATATCTTTGTTTGCTTCAATTTCTAATTCAATTTTATAATATAATTTGGCATTACAAATATCTATTGGGTTTGATGTTTGAAGAGATTGAAAAACTATATCACCCCTACGATTTAAGTTTGCAATAGATCCTGAAGTTGGCGAGATTTTTAAAATATCATTTTTTTTAATTTCATGAGTAAATTCTTTATTATAATCAAGATTTAATTTATTTTTTTCTTGAATTTTGAGATTTATATTATTCATTTTTATAATAAAAATTTAAAAAATGATAAAAATCCGAACTCCGATAGCGCAGTGGGCTAGACTGGCACAGTGGTTCAAATGGATAGCGGTTCAAATCCTAACTACGGTTAGTTTTTTTTAACATAAAATAATATTAAAAATTTGAAAATAATATTGAAAATGGTGTGGGTATCTTAGATTTATATTTTATTTTATTTATTTTTATTTTATTTATTTTATTTTATTTTTTTATTAATTAAAAATTTAAAAAATGACAAAAATCCGAACTCCGATAGCGCAGTGGGAATAGACTGGCACAGTGGTTCAAATGCTAGCGGTTCAAATCACGTCTGAGGTTAGTTTTTTTTTCAACATAAAATAATATTAAAAATTTGAAAATAATATTGAAAAATGGTGTGGGTATCTTAGGAAATAAATCTTGTTTATTTTATTTATTTATTTATTAATTAATTAATTTTTAAACATAAATATGAAAAAAAAAATATTGAAACGGGTGATGGTGGCGAACCGGTAATTATCGCCACCAGTCTTTCGAACACCCCCGGATCGATTCTATAATGTGCACATTTATTTCTTGGTTGTTTTCGGACCTCTTTCGGATTCGCTTTCGAATTCATTTGTACTTTCGAGCAGCACACTTAAAACTCCGATGAAATCGACTTCGTGAGCGAGAAGCGAATAATAAGGTGTGCTGCTATTATCGAATTGATTCTGATATATAAGTCTGGCCAGCTTGTATATTGGAAGAGATTTGATAAACGAAAGAGGTTGAAATAAAAAAAAAAAAAAATGATCCGGATCAAAAAAAACTGTTGAGAGGACAGTGAAAAAAAAAAAAAAAAATACCACTGTCCTCTCAGAGCAGTTTTACTATTTTCATAAAATTTTTTTTATTGGATTATTTATGATGTTTTTTTTCTATTTTATTTTTTTATTAATAACCAGCAATTTGCCAATCCGGCGACTTGCTAGTCGACATCCCAAGTAGTGTGTATATATCCCTAAACAACGCGGCCCCTCAAGTTTTTCATAATGCCATTTTTCTTTTTCCATTCTCTTTATAGGACTTTTTTCTAAGGGATTATGTGAAATAAAGGCATAAAATTAAAATGTTAATTATATTTATTTATATTTATTGAGAAATGATAAATAGCATAAAAGTGTAAATTTTAGGCCTTTTTTAAAGGAATTATGTGAAATAGAGCATGAAAATAAGGGGCTTCAAACTTAAAACCGTTGGATTGAGTTTTTTAAAATAAGGGGTAAAATGATATAAAAGTATAGATTTTAGGGCGTTTTTTTAATAGTTTAAGTGAAATGGAGGCATGAAAGCTTGGGGGCTGTGTTGGTTAGGGATATATACACACTACTAACAGAAATGGTTAAAATGTAAATATATTCAAATAAATTTTCATTTCTTTCAAATTATAAAGTTATATTTTGATTTCTTTAACTCGATAGAAATGAAGAAAAACGAAATTGTAAATGTAAAGAGTCCAAAGTTGTAAAAGATAATAAATAGTAGTGGTTTTGATTTTATATTAACTAAATATTTACTATAGCATATGACCCGTTATTCTCATATTATTATTATTATCATAATTATTATATTATTATTATTATTATTATTATTATTATTATTATTATTATTATTATTATTATTATTATTATTATTATTATTATTATTATTATTATTATTATTATTATTATTATTATTATTATTATTATTACTATTATTATTATTATTATTATTATTATTATTATGGTGGCTTGGTTTACCATTTTTGAACAATCATTAAATCCGTTGTACTGAAAACCACCACTTGGTTCTGCAGTAACAATTCCTTTAACACTATTTGCACCAAAAATTAGCCGTTTCATATCCACTTTTTTTAAAGATACAAATGGCATACTAATTGACTGCAACTTTTCATTTAGGAATTTATTTATAAAAATAATTCAATGAGAAGTCAAATAATCCGAACCACTTTTAGTACCATGAAAAATATCGAGACTTGGTACATATTTGGTACATATTGATGTCATAGTGATTGTAATAAATTAATAATCTTTCACCATTGAAGATAATAACACCATTTCCACAATTTGAATTACTAAGAGACATTTCAAAATTTATGTAAATTAATTTAACTTAGAACTTTCAATTAATTATTCAGCACAAAAATTGGAAAGAACACTGAAAAACTGATTATTAAAACAAAAACTCTTCAATTAAATATTCGATTGTATATATTTTAGAAATAATTTTTCATTCGAATTTTTTTATAATATTCATTTATTTCAGAAATCTATGGGGAAACATTTCTTGATTTTTATTGGAACTGAATTTGAAAATATTGGTACAGAAAATGTTTCTTCGTACAAGATTTCTATAGAATTCAATGATACCGTCAAACGGTTCACTACAATTATTATTATTATTGTGTTGAACTTTTTTCAAATTTCACCACCGATTTCTTTTCCATTGACATTGAATTTATTAAAAAGCTTGACTAAGAAACAGTAAATATATCGATGTTTTTTTGATATCTTTACTTTAATAAATACAATTATTATTATTATTATTATTATTATTATTATTATTATTATTATTATTATTATTATTATTATTATTATTATTATTATTATTATTATTATTATTATTATTATTATTATTATTATTATTATTATTATTATTATTATTATTATTATTATTATTATTATTTTTATTATTATTATTAGTTATAAATGTCTTTTGTTTTAAAGAAACATTTGGTTATTTTTAATTAATTTTGTAAAAATATTAAATGGTGATTTACTGCTATTCATTGCAACTTTATTAATAAAAAATAATTGAATTTTAAATCCTCTTTTGTTTTAAATGGAATTCAAATAGTGATTAAAAATTACAAGCTGCAATTCATGTAAAATATGAGTTATTTCCATAGTAACGAGTTTTCATTATTATTCAAAGAATAATTTATATGTTGTGAGTAAAATTACCGATTTCAATTGTTATATAAATTTTTGTAATAAATCTAATTTTATTTTCAAAATATTTCATTAATTCATATTTTCTTTCAGATATTTTCAATATTATCAATTTTATTATTTTATTATATAATTGTTTGTTGATTGACATTCAATTCTGAAAGGAACAACCCAATAAATGACATGTCGACCTAGCACTGATTTAGCAACAGTATAGTAAGAGAAAGATATAGAATTACTAATAGAAAAGTGTAATGATATATTTGTGAAGTGAAAATTAGGCAATAAAAGTTGAAATATTTTTATCAGAAAACTAAAATATTTATTTTATCAACTAACACATTTCACTAATTTGTTCCTGTGCGATAATTGTTCTTATTCGTCAATTATAAATATGCGAATTATATTACGCGAACCATTTATATAAATAACAACTGTATGTTATATTGTGCAATCTATTTTGTAATCACAATGAAATTCTTTCTAAATATTTTCATCAATAAGATAAATTCTTTCTCAGTTCCTTCATCTTTAACATTTACAAGACCTTCCTTATCAACACCGGTCATTATACAGTCTTTAACAACTTAGAATATTTGAAGAAAATAATCATTTTCAATCTCATTTGAACATGAAATTATTTGTAAAAACTAATCACAAACAAATAATTATAATAGTAGTGACAAGTGAGGAGTCAAGCTCATTATATAATATTACGTAATATTTGTATGGGTACCCGGGTAGGGCATTATAAAATTTTATAAATTATGTAATTCACACACACACACACACACATATATATATATATATATATATATATATATATATATATATATATATATATATATATATATATATATATATATATATATATATATATATATATATATATATATATATATATACCTTTGACCTCCAACCATCCTCTATCTAATTGCTAACTAGTAACTTTTTACTACTAACCACATATCAAGACACACACATAATGATCATCCACACTTATGAATTACTAGCACACTGAAATACCGGTACTATTACTAATTTTATTTTGTTAGTTTCTATGTATTATAAATTTTAAATACATAGAATTTTTCGATTGTTTATTGAAAATTATTACATGAATTACTAATTCAATCATAAAATAAAATAAAATAACCACTACGTGATCTGAATGTAATATCAAAACACTTATTAAGTTAGTTTACTGACTAGTTTGTTAGTAGCTCATTCAAATTCGATGAATCTTATTTAATTTATTAACAAATTCTTGACCGATTTCTATGAAAATTTAAATTTATAGCAAACAAAGTACAGTGATTCATATTCTACTAATAATAAATGTCAAAAATGAATATTTGCAAAAATAAAAGTCACCCATCAAGGAATTTAAACTCACAACCCTCTGAGTAGTGGGGATATATCCCTAACGACCACAGGCCTCCCACTGTTTTCATCTTTTATGGCCATTTTACCCCTAAAAACGCACAAAAAAACACTAAAAACCCTTAAAAACGCACATTTTTTATTTTCCTCATTTCGCAAGATTTAAAAACATATGCGTTTAAGCCCACAAAACCGTAAAAAAATGCAGATAAAGCTATGAAAAGCGTATATCGGCCTGCGGTCGTTAGGGATATATCCCCACTACTTGTAGGAACTACAGGTCTTGTGAATACAATACGAATGTAACTAGTACTGGTGCTTGCTGGTCCTGGTGCTTGCTGGTCTTGGTGAATAGAATACGAATGTAACTAGTACTGGTGAATACAATCCTTGTGCTTGCAGGTCTTGTGAATAAAAAAATAAAAAAATAACTTAAATATGTGATTCAAATTCTTTAATCCTTTCCCTTAATTCTTTAATCTTATCAAGTCTTTGATCAGCAACTCTTACAGCATTAATATAAAAACGTCTATACTTTTCATTTTCAATCACTAATTCATTAATGTATTCCAAGGGATTCTCCAAGGGATTCTCCCTTCTTTTTATTCTTTTATATCTAACTTCATTTAATTCATTTTGCATTCTTTCATTCATTTTTAGTAATTAAATTCTTATAACCTTTAGTTTTATTAGGATACTTTTTCTATCCTAATAAATATACTATAAAAATGAACAACATAAATCTCAAAATTCAAGAACGAAATAAATTAAATCTTGATTACAATAAAGAATTCACTCATGAGATTAAAAAGAATGATGTTTTAAAAATCTCTCCAACCTCAGGATCCATAGCAAACTTAAATCGTTCAGGTGATGTAGTCTTTCAAAGTCTTCAAACATCAAATCCTATAGATATTTGTAATGCAAAATTATACTACAAGGTTGAATTAGAAATTGAAGCAAACAAAGACATAACTCTTGAAAATAATTTCTTTCCAAATTTATTCTCCAACATGAGACTAAAACTAGGATCATCAGAAATTGAAACTGTCTTATATCCAGGAATATATAGCACAATGTTAAATTTTATTTTAACAAGTGAAGATTATAAAAAATGAATACGGTGAATTATCAGCTTGGATTCCTGACACTGATAATGGAACCGTTGATTCTAAAAAAATAGATGAAGTAAAGGATGCAGCAGGAGTAATCATTCAACCCAAGGTTGACAAGAGTAAAAATATTGGATATCGGAAAAGACTCGAACTTTACAAGTCTAAAAAATTTGAAGGCTATTTTGAATTAAAACATTTGTTCGGATTCCTTCAAAATTATAATCGTGTACTTCATAATGTTTTTATAGAATTCATATGTAATCGAGTTGAAGACGATAAAAGATTATTCTTCGGAGCCAAGGATACAAAGGGAAGTTAAAATTAACAACACTCGAACTTCATATACCTGAATGGACTTTAAACCCACGTTCTGAAATCAATCTCCTTGAAAGATTAAATTCCAACAAGAGTATACATGTAAATTATTTAAATAGAATCTGCAGTGAATTCAGTATGACAGAGGGTTCAACATATTCTATAAAGGTTGCAAATCTCGCATATCGTCCGAGATATATTTTGATCGCTTTCAAAGAAGTGGAGTTATCATTTCAAAAGAATAACAATCTATTTATTCAAAAGATTGCCAATAATAAATTAAAATCAATTCAAGTTCAATTAAATAATTCTTATTATCCTATAAATCGAATGGAGTTTGATATTGAAAAAAATGAAAACATATTCCCCTATCTGAATTATATTGAAACATGTAAAGAATTCAAAGTCGAAGCACAATTAAGTTTAGAAGATTTCAAAAATTTATATTCTATATTTTGTATAAATACCTCAGACCAAGATGATCGCTTGGCTATAAATAATGTGGACATTACACTTCATATAACAAAGGATTCAGGTTTTAAAGCCAAGGTGTATACATTAATATTAGAAGAAAAGAAAATAGAAATGAAGCTATACGCTGGAAAGATTTCAATTATTGAAAATGTACGAGGAGACCTGTGAAACAGACTCCATACGCAGTTCCTTACGAAGTCATTCATACGCAGTTCCTTACGAAGTCATTCATACGCAGTTCCTTACGAAGTCATTCTGTATCCCCAAATATCTTTAAATAAAATATCTTCCTATAAAATATCTTCCTATAAAATATCTTCCTATAAAATATCTTCCTATAAAATGTCTCAAAGAGTTGATTCCTATTGGTATTGTGAAAGTTGTAACTCTCAAGTTAAAAAACAACACAAAGCAAGACATCTTAAAACTAAAAAACACACATCTAGAGCTTGTACGAAGTCATTCTGTACGAAGTCATTCTGTACGAAGTCATTCTGTACGAAGTCATTCTCTCCCTTCCAGACGAATTCGGGCATCCAACTAAAGAGTGCTGAACGACGAACACCTTTAGGGGGAGAGCCTAGTGGTTTCTGGACTACAGGGAGAATGAAGTGCTTATAAAAGGGGGAAGGGAGAGAGACAGTGAAGCGCCTTCTTGGCCCACCGATCCTTCGGAAAGGGGGAGACCTTCAATCTTCAAAAGTAATGTCCAGTATCTTCAAACCCTTTACAACTGAAAAATATCCAGGTGAAAGACATTTATTCCATCATAATTATACAGGACCTGGAACCCGATTGGATATTCGTCTTGATGAAAATAATAATCCTAAACCCGGAGAAGAACCAGTGAATAGAGTCGATCAAGCTTCTCTTTCTCATGACATTGCTTATTATTCTGAAGACATTAGAGACCGGCACCTTGCAGATGTTAATTTAATACATGATTTAAATAATATCCAGAATCCTTCAATCAAGGAAAGAGTTCAAAGAGCCTTAGTTAAATTAGCAATGAAGGCTAAGATCTTTGTTGGGGAGGGAGTGAGTCAGGAGCATGAATTTAGAGGAACTGATGCCCATTGGCTTATGGATCTTCTTCGTATGCCTTGTAAATCAACTGAAGGAGATAAAATAATCCTAGTTACTATAGATCTTGATTCAAGAGATGTATTTGCAAGAGGGATAAGGAACTGCACTAGAAATAAGGAATATATTCCAGAAGCCCTTGAAGAAATATTTGAGACAACACAAAGAGTTCCAAATTATATATCAGTGAGAGATGAGATTCTAAAGGATATTGATTCATCTAATGATATTATACTAAAGCCAATCAGTAAACAAGAAAAAAGAATTATTAAAGAAGTAATAGAAAATATAAAAAATAAATTTTGGGAACATTTCTCTTCTACTAGAAAACAAATATGGGACACGGAGTTCCTTGATTCAAATATTTCAAACAAGCTCAATTCTGAAAGTCATTCTGAACGAACTGAGTATTAAAAATAGTCTTCCTAATTTCTCCAGCCTCTCGATCTAAATAAATATATGTAAATTTATCTTTCCAATGATAATCAACTTGTTCATCAAACCTAGCCTTATCATGTACTACTTCAGAAAATAAATCATTATAGATCATATTCTTATCTCGATGATTTAATTTAAAAAATATAAAACAATTGGAATTATTTCTTATAGAGTTTTTATCCAAGGCATAATAAGTTTGGGATATATAAATTACATTACAATTATTATGTCGACCTCTTGTAAAGTAACTCTTTTGAATCTCTTGATTTTTCATGTTAACAACATCATCAAATATGACCAGGTTCTTTTTATCTTTAGGAAGTGAATCACAATGCATAATATCTTGAGGTCTATTAGAGAATAAAACACTAATCTTCTCGTTATAAGGAACTGTATGTCTTGACTTCAGTTCTTTGAGCACTGACTTCGTACGCAGTTCCTTATGTCTTGACTCCGTATGTCTTGACTCCAGATCAGACTTCATGTCCTTACTAAGGGACTTCCTTGTGCGTATGCCTTCGGCTATTTCCTCATTAATCTCTCTAGATTCCTCATGCACATGATTCTCAAAATGACTTTCATTAGTTGGATTCCCAGAATGACCTTCAGAATGATTCTCAATATACCAATCTATAATATCTGAAGGAGTAATAACCTCTTTAGGATAAGTATCATGATTATTAAAAATATCAATCAATGATTCTTTACTTAAATTATTTTCAAAGCCATATTTCAAAAGTTGTACCTCTGATTGATTTATGGTTGTAGAATAAAAGATTAAATTATTATAATCTAAGAAGCCCTCTTCTAACAACATTTCTAGAAGAAGTACATTCTTTCCACAACCTGAGGAACCAACAATTAATAATCTAAAATTATTAGGAAATAATTCATTATTAAAAATTACTTTGTTTCTCTTTAAAATTGGTTTCCAAGAAGTCATTTTTATTTATTATAAAATGACTGATACAAAGTTCCTGAATGATACCGAAGAAAGTCTAAGAGAATTAATAAATTCAAAAAAAAATAAATCAGTTGTAATCTCTGGTAAGAAATACTTTATTGGAAAACACATAAAACAAAGGGTTCATGAAGAGCAAGCAAAGGGGAGTTCCTCCAAGTATGGGGGCTTTCTTCCTTTAGCAACTTTAATACCTGCAATCATTGCTGGACTAGGAGGTGCCACAGCAATCTCTGCCGGAGTAGCAAACACCGTAAGTAATTCAAGGGAAGCAAGAAATAAAGAAATAGATGCTAGAAATAAAGAAAAGGATGGTAGAAATAAAGACTTGGAAAAAGAAAAACTAGAAGCTGAGATTGCTAAATTAAAGAGGGAAGCAGGACCTACAGTCCAAGTAGGATCGCAAGGACAAGTAGGTGCTGCACTCTATCTTGATCCTTATAAAGGCAGAGGTTTAAATGACTTTTTAAAAAATCAAATTTTAACATCTGATTCTTTATCTTCAAAGGATAAAGAGAGTTTTAAAAGAATATGTAAATCTCTAAAGAATGGATGTCTTTGTGAAAAAGATGGCCAGGCTTTATACTTGAAACCTTGGCCTTCTAAACTATAATTTCTAAACTATAATTTCTTCATCCTAAAATGGTACTCGAAGAAAGATTAGCACTTTTAAAAAAATTAGAATCACAACAAAATGATTATAATATAAAGAATACAACTCAACATTCTGCAAGCATAATATTAAATGAATTAATGCAAAAACAACAGGCACCAATGGTTAACGCTTTAACAGCCTTAGTTCCACAGAATGCAGTTTTATCTGGAACTGCATCAGGAACTGCATCTGGAACTGCGTCTGGAACTGCGGAACGAACTGCGTACGAAGGCATAAAACCATATATATTTGAGCCTGTAATTAATAAAGATGTTTTAACTAAAACAACCGAACCAAAATTTATTATTAATCCAGATACTGGATTTCAAATATTAATAATTAAAGGTAAAGGTTATGTATTATATGAAAAAGATGGAGAAGTAAGGGACTGCGTATATCTTCGATCTGAAAATAAGTCTTATGGTAAATATGATATCTTTAGATTTACACATGATTTTTCAGAATTAGTTTGTGGCCGTATTCCAAAAGATGCCAAGCTTGAATTATGTGAAGAATATATGGGATTAATAAACTCAGCAGGTGCAAGCCATGTTGCACCACACATTATAAATGTAAAGGCTTATGTAAATAAAAATTTTTATAAGGATCAGAAATTAATTCCTATACATTTACTTCCTGAGAATTTACGTCCTACAACTAGTACGGAGGAGACATGTATTACTAGTTACATTCCAAAGAGGGAATCCAATAAGGAACTGCGGAACGAACTGCGTACTGCTTCTAAGATTCCAATTCCAAAGACTTCTAAGATTCCAAAGACTCAAGGAGAAGGTCTCTCCGTAGGGAACTGCGGAACGAACTGCGTATACCTTTTTATTGAATTAAGAAAACTTTTATCAGCAAGGAAAGCAGGACATAATAATTTAGATTCTGACATTTTAAAGATTTCAAAAAAATTATTAAAACAAGGAATGATTTCAAAAGATAAATTTATCAAGTATACGTCTACGAAGCCCTAAGAATCCTCCTATTTATTTATCCCTATAAAAATGAATCCTTCAATTTTAGATTTTTTAAAAACATTTGGAATGAATGCAAAAACAAATTTTGATTTAAAAGATTATGCAAGAGAGTTAAATTTAAAAATTAAAATATTAATGAATGATGAATTATCAACTCTGGGTCTTGCAAGGGACTGTGTACACAGTTCCTTAATAATCAATTATCAAAACTCGGATGAAAAAGGATCTCATTGGGTTTGCGTACGGAAGAAATCTATATACTTTGATTCTTTTGGGATTAAACCTACTAAAGAAGTTGAAGACTATCTCTCAGAGGACTATGTCTTTAATTCTTTACAAGTTCAACCTTGGAATACTAAAATATGTGGTATTTTATGTTTATATGTTTTGTATAGATTAGATTCACAAGGAGGAGAGTTTAAATCTATAGTCCAAGAAATTCATAATGATTTAAAATCTCTGTTATAGGGAGCCCTGACTCCGTCTGCGTAAGGATACGAAGTTCCACACTACTAAAGAATTTACTCCTAAGTAATGCTATAAGAAATGGAGGCTAATTTAAAAAAGATGTTAAAGATTATGTCAGATAAATATTCAAGAACTTTATCTATAAATTCAAAAGAATCAGACTTTACTATAAACTTTGAAGACTCGATTAAATTAGATCAAAATTTAAATTATGAATTAGGTATCCTATGGTTTTGTGCTTATAATACTATTTTGAATATAACTAAAGATAATAATAAATTTACTATTCAAAAAACAGAAATGAAGGAGGCTCCCGAAGGCAAAGCAGCAGTAGAACTAACTATAGAACCTGGAGCCTATGAGATAAAGGATTTAAATAATGTACTTTCTAAAAAAACAAGTATTGAAATTAAAATAGATTTACCAACTTCCAAATGCATAATGACTTTAAAGAATATAGGAATTAAGTTTGAAAATAATAGTTTCTTTAAAACAATTTTAGGATTTACAGGAAATCAATATAATATACCTGTAGTTGAAGAAAGAATTCTAACATCAGAAAATATTATAAAAATAATAAATACAAACACTATAAATATTCATTGTGATTGCATATCAGGTTCTTATAATAATGGAAAGATAACAAATGTTTTGTATTCATTTCCATCAAACACAGTTCCAATGGGATATAAAATAATTGAAAGAATGAATCCTCCAAATTATTTACCTTTATGTAGAAAATATATAATGGATATGAGTTTTAAAATTCTTAATCAAGAAGGAGAATTGATTGATTTTAATGGAGAAGAGATTTCAATGTGTTTACATTTGAAACAGGTATAATCCTTTGTGCGCTTCGCTAGTCTCTCCCTTTCCGAAGGACCGCTAGGCCAAGAAGGCGCTTCACTAAGTCTCCCCCTTTTTACTCTCTCCCTTTTAAGTCTCTCCCTTTTCTCCCCCTTTAAGTCTCTCCCTTTCCGAAGGACCGCAAGGCCAAGGAGGCGCTGCGCTAAGTCTCTCCCTTTTGTAGAGCCCTGACTCCATACTTCATTCTCCCCCTTTGTATTTTAATCCCTTAATAAATGAGTTCTTATATTCCATGTAATAAAGGTGGAGGCAGGGAGTCGGGAATGAATACAGAAGACATTCTAGCCCTAACAGAAAATAAATATATTAATGAAAGAGGTGATTCAATGAAAGGTGACCTAAGTATGAATGCTCATAGGATAAGAGAAGTCTCTTTTCCAAGTGAAGATACTGATGCAGTTAATAAAGGGTTCGTTGAGAAATATGTAGAGAGTAAAATTGATAATTTAGAACCAAGGTTTAATAAATTACAAAGTAGTTTAAGTGAAGACAAACAAATTATGAATGATAAACTTAAAGCTTTAAATGATTTTATTAAATTAGAGTTTAAAAAACTACAAGATATGAATTTAATTACTAGGAATTTAATTAAGAATTTAAGGGAAAGCAATGCTCACAAGGATGATGTGATTATGGAACTGCGTACTTCATTTAGCAAAAGACTTTTAATTTTAGAATCTCATACTTTACACATTAACTCCTCATATGCTATAAGAAAAAGGGCTGCCGAATTACCTCAGAATAAAACATTATTACCTAATGACTATAAACATTTTATAGAACCAAGTTTAATAACAACAAGCAGTAAAGAATGGAGTGTTTTCATGATTGTAAAGATCCTCGATCCTTATTTCTTTTTATTTAGTGATGATAATGATGCTATGAATTGGTTTGCGAAATGTGATTATAATAGCACATTTCAAAAGGATGAAATTATACTTGCTGCTTATGATTTAGCACATGGACAATGGCATATTAATACTTTTTTTGATAATACCCAGTTTCATAAACTCACTTTTGGTGGCACATATAAAGTTAAAAGTAAACATACGGAAGCGTATAAGGAATCTACACGTATTAATTTTAAAAGCACACTTGTACAATATATAGATTTAATATTTTATGAAAAAAAGCTTGATGCTAATGAAGTTCGTAAAGCATTGAGAGAATTGTATAAAGATATTCTCTCAACAAGAGATATGTATGATGTTAGAATAATGACAACGGATAAAAATGTTTTACATAGGTCATGCGTACACAACTCCAGTAGTGTGCAGTATAATGCTTGCGTAACCTTCTCAAATAAATGATTTTAGTTCTTATAAAATGGAAAACCCAAAGGTTGATTACATGAAAGTGAGTTACCCGAAGCTTGAAGATCCCTCAGGCCCTTCAGGTCTTGTGCGTGGGCCCATCCTGGTCCCAACCCTTCCATCAGCATTGAATCCTTCCGGCCTTGTGGTCCCGACCCTTCCATACTCACTCGCGCCCTCTGCTCCCTCAGAACTTGAAGTCATGAGAGTAAAAGAATTTAAATCTGAAAGCCTACATTTAAAGGACTTACTTAAGCATTATAAAAAAATTAAAAATAGATGGAATAAGGCTGATACAACTTTAAAAATAGTTGGTATATCTTTAGGATTTACATCTGCAATCCTGACAATTATTCTTCCTGCGACACTTCCTATGACACTTCCTTTAGTTCCTGTAGTACTTGGAAGTATTTCAGTTGCTGATGGTTTCTTAACCGAGATAGTTTCAATTTCTTATACTTCAAAAAAGAAAAGCCTATATCGAGAAGTATGTCAAAGTATAGAATTAGGAATTTCAAAATTATATTTATTCCAATTGAAGGCCTTGGAAGATGGAGTACTTACAGATGAAGAAATAATGAAATCAAATCAAATAATACAAGATATAAAAAATGAGGTTATAAGATTAAAGACTGAAGGCAAAGGAAGTAAGGGGAATACGCAGTTCCTTACAAAAAAGATTCAAAGAGAAAAATGGTTGAAAGAATATTCCATACGCAGTGACCTTAAGGACTATTAGTATGAAGTATTCGTATTCCTTACGCGGTTCCTTAAGATTTCCGATGCTTTCAGTCATGACTGAATCTGACCTTTTCTTACTTTACTTCGTATAAAATGTCGACAATTAATTTAAGGTATTCAAAAACTAAAGAACTTGTAGACAAAATTAAAAAAATTACATAATCTTCTTGATGAAATAATTAAAGAATATTCAAAAGTTTGTACACAGCTTCGTAGATTGAAAAATATAATAATATTTATTATTGTGATTTTTATAATATCTTTTTCATTGGTCTACGTATTATATCCTCGATTTCTTTCTTCATTTCTTCATCCCGAACAGCATTAGAACTATTTAATAATAAATGTTTTCCATGCATAGATTCTACAAAAGTTTTATCAATTAAATTAGCACTTTTGAATAAATATTCATTCTCTTCCTTTAATCCTTTAACTTCTAGACGAAGATCAACATTATGATCCATCAATCTCCTTAATACTTCTTCTTGTCCTGTACGAAAGACTATAGCTTGTCGACCATAATCAATTTGAGTTCCCATACTTTGTTTATTAAATTCTGTCAAACGCTTTACACATTTATTTTGTATTTCAGGTTCTTCATTAATTAATCCAACGATTGAATCATAATCCATTTTATGCGGAAAAATATAGCAGTCAAGGGAAGGGAAGGACTCCCTAAGAATTTCTTGAGTTAGTCAACATATCTTTTAATTGTTTTTTACTTATCTCTTCCTCAGAATAACTTCGTTCGTGCGCTTCGCTAGAATGACTTCCAGACTCAGAATCTGATTCCTTTGGCCCTTTGTATGCCTTCGGCCCTGCGTATACCTTCGGTCCCTTAAAGATGCTGTTATCTGAAGGTCGCGAAGCTCCGGAGATTGGATTCCCAGAAGCTAAAGTATCCATCTTCTTATGTCTAGACTCCGTATTAATTAAATTCTTACAAACATGATTCTCTGAAGATTTCCTAGATTTAAAAACCTTTGAACANAAATTCTTACAAACATGATTCTCTGAAGATTTCCTAGATTTAAAAACCTTTGAACATTTTGTACAATAATAAGAGTTCCTTTCATCAGGCCTTGTGCTATCGCTATTGCTTTCCCCTTTTGTCTTTTTAAGGAACTGCGTATCCTCAGGTTTTTTATGACACTGCGTTCTCCTACTGCGTATCTTGACAGCATGTCTAAAAGGTGAAGACATTCCTAAATCATTTCTTATTCTTCTCATTGTGGAATCTGAAGTACCTAAGATCTTACAAATTTTTCCTTGAGTAAAATTAGGATTCTCACTTAAAAGTTTAGTAAACTCCAAGGCTTTTTCTTTTAATAAAAACATGTTTAATTTAGAAGTATCAACTGTGGCAACCTGATCTACTTTTTTTCAAAAATGCATCCATTTTGATATGAAGAAATTTCACACGAAGAAAAGGGAGAGACTTAGTG
Source organism: Schmidtea polychroa (assembly GCA_959609185.1). Lineage (NCBI taxonomy): Eukaryota > Metazoa > Platyhelminthes > Tricladida > Dugesiidae > Schmidtea > Schmidtea polychroa. The sequence goes on along the minus strand of CAUHTR010000024.1, from coordinate 191,961 downwards.
AAGCGCCTTCTTGGCCTCCTTGGCTTTCCAGTCCTAGCGGTCCTTCGGAAAGGGGGAGACTAAAAAGGGAGAGACTAAAAAGGGAGAGAACGAAGTACGGAGTCAGGGAGAGACTAAAAAAATAAACTATATGCGTATGCCTCCTTGGACGACAGACCTCTGGCCTACCGGTCCTTTGGCCCTAGTCTTAAGGAACTGTGTACGGAGGAAGGGACAAGCTCAAGACATAATCCTTTCTAACTGAGTTTTATTATAATTAAATTCTTCAGAATGACTTTCAGAATTGAACTTATCAGGACTTAAGGAATTGATATATTCATCTTCAGTATTGAAACACTTTTCTCTAAAGATATAGGATTAAAAACTTGAGAATATAAAGGTCTATCAATCCTTGGGGGATAAATGATCTCAACTCTATAAATATCAAGATCAGTAAGATTTAAATCATAGACTTTATTTATTTTGTCAAGATTCTTTATTATAGGGATTAAATCATTTCCAATTGGGAGAGTTGTCTTCATGTCAGACAAGATGAATCTTTTATCATCATAATTTGATAATGATACTTTTTGGGATTCTATCAAGTAAATATCATGCATTTCACTTTTAAGTTGATGTACTTCATCAATTTTATCTTTATGACCTGGATTCAATGTATCTTTATAATCTTGATGAGAAAGTTTCCTGGCTACACATCTCTGAATTCCTTTACATCTGTTATCCTTTACAGGTTTCTCGGCTTGGCCTTCCGGTCCTCCTGGTCCTTTAGGGAATATAAGATATCTATGTGTAATGCTTTCTTCTGTATCTTTTGTTTTAAATATAATTGTATGTTCTTCAAATTTAGGTTTTGTAAATGTTTCGTATGAATATTGTTTAGCACGAATAAATATTCCATTTTCTATAGGAGTAAAAGGTTTTTCATCTTTAAACGAAAATAATTCTCCAGATGAATTTATTAAATTTGAAAGTATAGGATTTTCAGAGATATCTCTTTGAAGATCTTCAGTTCTTATTGTTAAAAACATTGAATCTGTATCCATTGCATGCATTGCTATATTCGATCCATATATAGGTTGTAAGATGTTATAATATGTTTCATACATTTGTAATTTTGAAAGTTCTAAAATTGCAAAGCCTATAAATATTGGTTTATTATATGTTTTCTCAAAATTCTGTAGTTCTATTGCAGAAAGACTTTCAGAAAATACTTGTGCGTTTTTAAATGTAGGCTTTCCTAGCATACGATTATAACGGGTTATGTCCTTCGGGCTATTTGTCAAGAGTTCTATATTAGTATACTTGTCCACATTTTCCATGGTCTTGCCAAAGACTGAATTGTTTAAAAGTTTATAACCATTGTCTTTTAAAAGGTTACCTTCTCTTTTTGCAATGTTTCGACAACCTTATCGTTAGTTCCAGGATTGGATTCTCCAAACTCTTGTTTGCACATCCAACAGTTGAAAGTATTTTTATATTCTTCTAATTGTTGATCTGAAATATTTTGAGGATACTTTGTTTTTAATGCTTTAAATATTTCATGTTCTAGATCATTTATACTTGTAGTAAAATGATCCAAGACATCTTCTGAAGTTCCTTGAAATGCATATTCTCTAGATTCTATGAGTTCAGGATAATTACTTTTAAATAATAATTTATAAGCAGATGGTAATTGTTTAGTTTTTTTAACACTATTAGGTTTATTTCTTTTTCTTAGAAAGGCTTTCATCCTCTCTGGTTTCATCTTCTGTTTAGAGGCTTTCCATTCATCCATGAGTTTATATTTTTCTATTATTTTTAAATATTGCATAATTATATCTTGTTTACGATTTATAGATTCAAAGTCTCCATAGACAACTCCTAATGTTTGTAATAAATTTGAAAAGTTTTTAAAATACATCCTGGGATCTGTAGGCATTCTAATTAAAGCTGGTGAATCCTTTTCACAAAATCTTGCATGCTTAATCATGGAGTTTTCAGTTGTTGAATAATGAAGACATCTTTTACATGTTCCTCCTCCACAAGTTGGATTCTCTGGAGATGTAAAAGCTTGAAAGTTTTTTATTAAAATATAATGTTGATTATTTTCATGTTCCAAGATTAAAAGATATATCTCCCTATCTTCATGTACTTCGTTATCTCCGAGGCCTTGTACTTCGTTACCCTGTACTTCATAGTCAGAAATATAAATTGGAATAATATCTCTGCATCCACGTCCCCATCCTTTAACATGTTCATAAATATTAAGTTTAAGATTATTTAGTTTTTCAAATTCTGGAATGTCTTCTAGTTTCATTGGATGCATGAATCCTCCTTGGCCTTCCGGTCCTTCCGGTCCTCCTGGGAATATTAATTCATTTTCATATTCTTTGTATTTTGAAACTCTTTGAGGGTTTTCAGCTTGAGGATGTAAATGTGCAAGTATTGACCACATGAAACATTTGTTATCCTTATTCTGTACGTTTATAACATTTCTAGATTTAAAGGGTGTAGGAATATAGGATTTAGGATTAGGTGGTAATCCCCTCCAGTAATCAATTACTAAAGATTGGAAGCTATGAAATACTAAGTTTGAATCTCCTAATTCATTTTCAATCTCTTCTTGTTTTGCTTCTACTGCTTGAATTATTTCTTTGATGCTTTTATTAAATCCTCTAGTTGAAAATAAATATTTAAAAGATATTGGGATTTCAACATCTAAGGGTTCTGGTTCTACTTGACCGTTAGGCCCTCCTTGTCCTCCTCTCCAGTATTTTGCTTTGATTGTGATTTTATATTTTATAACATTATACCTTGATGCTTTATAATATTTTAAAGCTTCACAGAAAGAATCTTTTATATTTTTTTTATTTCTCTTTATGTATTCTCCAGGGGTTGCAGGTGCATTAATTTTTAATTGAAATTCATCTATATGATTAAAATTATCCCAGTTGTATTTTCAGGTTCTCCTTCTGAAAGGCATTCTTCAGAATGACCTCCTTCGACATTCTGTCCTTCGGCATTCTGTCCTTCGGCATTCTGTCCTTTTAAGTGTTCTATTAAATGTCTTTGATAATAGAAATTCATTTTTGTTGAAAAGTTGCAATGAGGGCATGTAAATACTTCTCTAAGTCTCCCGATACAATTTTCAAAATGTTTATTGTATCCTGAATGCAGATATCTTCCTTTACATTTAGGACAGAGTTTTGAATTTGTGTCATTAAGATTATTTTCTTTTAGTAAGTGAGCCTTCGACTTACAGTGGGACATTAATCCTGTTTTATTTTTAAAAACTTTATTGCAAATATTACAGTTCATTTTTAGAATAAATTTTTTTATTGGATCCTATGTTTTCTATTTTTATATTTTTATTTTTTTATTCACTCGCAAGACCGATAGGATTGCAAGACCGATAGGATTACAAGACCGATAGGATTACAAGACCGATAGGATTGCAAGACCAGCAAGCACAAGGATTGTATTCACAAGACCTGCAAGCACAAGGATTGTATTCACCAGTACTAGTTACATTCGTATTCTATTCACCAAGACCAGCAAGCACCAGGACCAGCAAGCACCAGTACTAGTTACATTCGTATTGTATTCACAAGACCTGTAGTTCCTACAAGTAGTGGGGATATATCCCTAACGACCGCAGGCCGATATACGCTTTTCATAGCTTTATCGGCATTTTTTTTACGGTTTTGTGGGCTTAAACGCATATGTTTTTAAATCTTGCGAAATGAGGAAAATAAAAAATGTGCGTTTTTAAGGGTTTTTAGTGTTTTTTTGTGCGTTTTTAGGGGTAAAATGGCCATAAAAGATGAAAACAGTGGGAGGCCTGTGGTCGTTAGGGATATATCCCCACTACTCCTCTGACATCATCAAAAATCAAAAAGAGTACTCGGCCTCTAAACCACCTTTTTCATAAAAAGTTTATCATTTTATTATAGACATATTTATTTTATTATAATTATATAAGAAAATGTCATACATACTGGTATTTGAACCAAAGTACTATAATAACTTATAGTACTTATAATAAATATAAAAAATATTTTTTTCCAAATTTATATTTATTAATAAATTATATAATAATTATTATTAATTAAATAAACTAACAATATTATACATTTTTTCTGCAAATATAACCTCTTTACTTCAGAAACATTTTTCGTAAAATATTGAAGACGCAATGATATTTTAAGTCAATGGTTTGTAGAGTCCTGCAGCTTTACAAGGGCAACAGGAAATCTCATTGATGACAAATAATAAAATATGATGAAAATAAAAAGGAAAATGTGAAAGAAAATAAAGTTCAATAGTTACATTAAAAGAATTACAAATCCATAAATAAACAGAAAAATATAAAAATTAATTTGATATTGATATAATAAATTGATATTAATGAAATGAGAATAGAAGTAGTTTGATTTTATCCAAATAACTTTTACTAACAGAAGTTAATGAAAATAGAAAAATTTAGGTGAAATAATACGAAACTTCTACTTATCTAGATCCAGTCATATATTCTCAAGTATGTATTATAACTACTTACATAAATATCGAGTAATGTGACACCCAATCCTCACAACTTACACCTCAATTAAAATTGTTTTCGAATCTTCTATCACAAGTTCGAATGAAAAGGATACAAAACATATTGTACATTTGTCGATTTTTTTGTACATCTATCTGTAACTTCTTTTAGCGATTTCAGAATCACCAACTGCCTGTTTGATAATATTATTTTCACTTTCCTGAGCCAATAATGATAAATGATGTTTTACGCCGTGATAAAAATGTAACGATTCCAAAATAGTTATTGCATCGGTTTTAGAATTGTCTTTTGATAAAAAGAAATATTTTCTAAAGCTTAGGTCCACATTTTAGTGTCAATAAAAATATTTTTCAGAAGCACGCCGATTTAGGAACTAATAGTCAGGATTGATTGACATAGTAATAAAAATAAGTAACAGACGTCTAAAGAGACATATAATTTATGTATAAATACTGAATTATTTTTCAATTATATTCTACACAGAAATTGTAATCTAAGAAGTATTGCAAATTCATTAGTGGATGTTGTAATTTAAATAAGAGAATTCAATTATATAATCTATTTCAGGTAATTAATAAAATAATTAATAAAAATCAAAGGATACAAAATATAAAAAAGCTATACAATATACTGTAAATTTTTATTTCTGTAAATATTTATTTCTGTGTATTTACCTTTTGTTATTTAATGCACATTTCCTTAATCAGTAATAAATAAATGCAATCAATTTCATATATTGCACTTATAAAATTAATTCTGTCTTGTTATTTATATAGGACATGTCAAACTTAACATCAGTATGAAAGAATGAATATAAACGAAATCGTAAATAACAGATCAAATGTGAAAATGTTAAAAGATTTTAATGAAAAAAATAACATTGCTCTTATTTGACATCTAATGTTGCTTTCGAATCGAATTCTAAATACAGTAAGGCTAATTAAAATGTATAAGATTTCGAAACCATATTAACAAATAATTATATTTAACCCTTTCCACTCATCTCGGTAAAATTTCTTGTCAATTTTCTTTTGGCTTTTCACTCATTAACACTTAAGAATGTTTGCGACACAAACATCAATTCTTTCCGATTTGTAATTCATCAGATAGGTGGAATAAATCATTACAAATTCTCACATAGATTCTTAAAATTTCACAAAATTCTCTAAATTAAATATGAGTGCAAGAAAAAACATGAGCAAATTAATGTGAGTGGAAAAGGTTAATATTAGCTTATAAATATTTTTATCATTATTTTTTATTAATTCATTATTAAAATGAAAATTTAATGTATTTTATTCTATTTCACTCTAAAAACTATTTCTACTCACCAAGAGAAATTTGATAATTTATCAAAAATTTATCCTTTTAGGGGAAAATTCACATAAAAGCTAAAATTAGACTTCTAATACTATAAAATTATATTTTTTATCCGAATAATTATTTTCAGACTTGTTTTGAGTAATAAATAAATGCAATCAATTTCATATATTGCACTTACAAAATTAATTCTGTCTGTTTGAAATTATTTTAAATAATTCAGCAGTATCAGATATGCTATTTGTAAATTTTAAATTAAATTTCAAAAATAAAATTATCAGGAAAAGATTAGGTTAATTTAAATCTTCTTAAAAGCGAATTTTATTTTCAAATACATTTGTTTCAAATCAATTGCAGTCATCTATAATTTAAGAAAACTCAATTAAGTTATGTTACACCAGTTTCCATAAAATAATATAACATTTATAATACAAGTTTGTATGCAAAACAATAGATGAGTCATAATTTGTCAGAACCTTTTTTTTCAAATAATGAATTTCCAAATTATCGGTTTTTATGGATATTTTACAATTGAAGTAAGTTTTAATTATTTTTAGCTTAAATTTATCCTATATTATTTACCACATATTTTCATTCTATTTATGTCTTTTGATAAATGTTTTAAATAGATGTATATTAGATTATATAATCTAAGTTTATTATATTTTTATATTATAGATGATATTATTACATGCAAAGAAGGTATAGTTTTAAAAACAATCAATTTCACAATGAATAAAACAATAGTTATTTAAATCAATATAATTATTTATTTATATTTTTATAATAAATATTAAGAATATTAGAAAATAAAATATTTTTGTTGCTTCAAAAAACATAATATTATTTTGTGTAAAGAAATTAAAATATATAGTCACTAACAAATATATGTTTAATCAAAATGTAAATGAAATGAATTACTACTAATAATAACTTAAGAAAATAATGAAAATAATAATTTATACTTACATGTGCAATATAAAATATGTTAAATTCATTTTTTTATACAGATAAATACTTTGTATTTTATAACAAAAAATGATTAGGCCTAAGAGATGGAGTGAATATTTGTCAAAAAGAATCTTGAATTTCCATCATATTAATCTTTATGAATCAAATTGTAAATTAAGGAACATTGAGAAAAACAGGTAAAATGTCGTTCCCATTTTACTATTATGAATTATTGTTTTATTTAGAATATAACAAAAAAATAATGATAAATTCTACAATGTTGATTTACAATCAAAATTTATTGTGCAACAAAACATTTCCGTAAAATTAACAATACCATAGATTTTTATGCTATAGAAATTCAAAATATTAAAGTGAGCTCAATTTCATAACATTTATTAAAACCGTTAATTCAATGCCAAAGAAAGGTTATGTACAAATCTCTTCACTTTTTAATATTTTAATATTTATTATTTTGTATTAAAATATCTCCGAATATTTAATATCAATATTAATTATTGTTAAATGCATGGAGGTAGTGTTCGTAATGTTTATTTATGTGTGAGTTGTGTAAAGGTGTATAGGTAATGTATTTATATTAGAGTGAGGAAGAAATGTGTGGGACCCAGTCGAGTCACCTTTAAATAAGTCCTGTTTCGGGACATCTTAAGTGATTGTGTATAGACAAACAGATGTAAGATAAAACAAACAAATTACAACTAACTAACTATATTTTTAAAACGTTTATTTACTAATAAAATGCAAAACTATCGTACTTCAAATTTTCTGATCTCGATTATTAATTCGGATGATTGAGGTTCTTTTTCTTTAGTAGTATGTAGTAAGATCTTTTATTATAATTTAAAAATTTAATTCGGATAATTGCGACTTCTTTTCTTTGATAATATGTTGTACGATTTTTGTTAGAAATTGAAAATTTAATTCGAGTAATTGAGACTTCTTTGATAATGTTGCAAAACCTTTCAAAAAATTACTTGTTAACAAATTCTCAGTGTTTCTAAGACTTCCAAAAATTGTTTTTTTAAACTAATTCTTAATGATTTTTTTAAATTTTGTAATTTTCTATTGTAATTATTTACTATAGAGAATTATTATATATAGTACTGTTTATTTTGATAGTATCATAAACACCATAATATTAAGAATAACTTTATATTGTTATTCCTAATACAATTTCATAATTCTTACAACAAACAAAATATAATAAACAGTACATTATAAATATTATTTTAGAAATTCTGACAAAATATTACAAAATATTAATATATTCTTTTATAAAACTAGAAAATTTAAACTCACCAAAATAAGGCAAATAAGCTTTGGAAGGTTTTGATTATTTTCTACGTCTATGAGAGGTTTTATTAAGAATTTCATATCACAATTTTAAATTAACCCTAATTTTTGTTTCAATTAATGGTTTATTGTCCTAATTATTTAAATAGAATTCAAATTTATTTGAAAAAAAGAAAAAAAAGTTCTCGTCCTCTCGAAAGAAAAATTAGTGTAGTAGAGAAATATGTGAATGTTTCACTACACTGATTAATTATTCATTAAAATTTGAAGTCATCCGTTAAAAATTTCTGAATAACTGATCGTTGTCATTAACAATCATTTTTCTTATTTTTTCACGTTCAGATATTTTACAGCTAGATACATGGTTCCATTTTGTTTCAAACATTTCTTTTGTAAACAAGTATTTTTGTTTAGAATTTGATATTTCTATTTAAATTGCCTGTTTATTATATTCATTGTTTTTGTTATTGTTGATTGTCAAATATTCTAGTGTATATTGTTATAAATTGTTTTTTCATAATTTTCACTGAAAAGTCTCTATCGTTTACAGGAAATAGACATTTTATTGAGTAATATATAATTAAAATTAATTATTTTCAATGATTAGCTATTCGCGGTAAATAAAATGAAATTTTACATATTTTAAATAAATATTAGTTATTATTATTATTTTTATTATTATTTTTATTATTATTATTATTATTATTATTATTATTATTATTATTATTATTATTATTATTATTATTATTATTATTATTATTATTATTATTGTTATTATTTTAGATATTTTAGATATTTTGAATACAAAAATGTAACATGTTTTTTGTAACTATGTTAATTTCAACGCAAAAATATAATCATGTTGTTCCACATTTAATTCATACTAGAATTTGTTTTCTATGATCATTTAAGTTTTTTAAATTGCAATTTTTCATTTAATAATGTCTACATTTATGACAAGATTTCTATAAATTATCCTTTGGGATTTAAAAATAATTAAGTCAAATCAAATAAGTCAAAATTGTCTCAAACTCAGTAACTTCGTTATTTATTGTAATTTAAAAGTTTAAATGGCACAAAAGATAATTAGGAATATAAAATTTCACTAAACTAATATTTATCAATTCCTTAATTTTTTATTAATTCCTAAAATGAACCACAGTCAAATTTGACCTATGTTTTATAGATAGAAGTGGCGTAAATGTGAACACGTAAGTTACGCAGTCACGCAAATCTTCATGGACCAAGGATCTTTTGCTATTGCATTTTCGAAAATTTAGTTTAAATGTGAATATTGTTTTATTAAATATTGTTTTTGGTAGTAATTATTACACAATATAAGACGTATCATCTATTTTTGATACTTGAATTGCAATTTTATTAAAAACTATTATATTTCAAAATTAAAATTAAAATATGCATTTTAATTTTAAACCATTTTAATTCTAATTTATTTTAAAATAATTTAAGTTTCACTTTTAATTTTACAAAATTTTATCATGAAATAATTTTAATTTAACATTTTAATCTTAACTCCTCATATTAATAATAATAATAATAATAATAATAATAATAATAATAATAATAATAATAATAATAATAATAATAATAATAATAATAATAATAATAATAATAATAATAATAATAATAATAATAATAATAATAATAATAATAATAATAATAATAATAATAATAATAATAATAATAATAATAATAATAATAATAATAAAATTCACATAAACAAATTAAAAAATAATACACTATTAATTTAAAATAAATGAAAATGAAAATTTTAAATATTTACTAAAAGATAAAGGATTCTATATAATGATGTAAGGCATTTTGAAAATGACTTATCTTTTATTTTATTATCTCAAACAACAAACTATGAGAATTCTTAAACTTTTTTAAAAATGTTTCAAAAATTTTATCTAAAATTACCAAATATTGACACTCACTACTTGAGAAATATTTACTAATGAATAATACAAAGCTAAATCTAATTATTCTGTAAGAGAAAAATAATTGTTTTAGTGTGGAATTTTCTAGTAATGGGATATTAATGGTAGTAAATAGTTTCCCTAATAATTATTTCTATAAATAGTCAACTGAATAACTTTAAGGGAATGTCAATTTTTAATGCTCAAATAATTTGCAAATAGTTTATTTTGTAACCAAGTTTTCTCTTTTCCTGTTGTTTGTTTGAAGTTTATTAATTTGTGTTTAAAAACAGCTTATTCTCGAGCGTCAAATAACTGAAACTAAATTACGATTCAAATGTATTATTGCAAAGCCGAGATTCTTTTCGCTGAGTTGATTTTACAGAAAACAGTTAAGCAAGAATAATAGCTATAAATGAATATGTTGTTATATGATTTGAAAGAGATGGGTAATTTATTCACATAATAATTCAATTAATTTTCTATTGTAAATCTTATGTACAAAATTGGTTGCTGATTAAATGCAAATATGAATTTCTTATCCAGGCATAAATTGAAAGCTTTTTGTTATATGTAATAAGATTATCTGAATATGTTACAATTATATATACAATTCGGATAAATTAAAGTAAATTATTACATTATATTAAAGTAATTAAAGATATTTTATAAACAATTTTAATTAATTATCATCATATATATTATAAGTAACAGCACTTTTTGTATTTATTGAGTCCATAAAAGTCATAATAATAATAATAATTATCATGTTTTCAAATCATGTATTTTTATTTACAGTAATATTTAAACAAATTATTAGTTTCTTTGAGTTTTTCTAATAAAATAATTAATAAATAAATAAGACTTTCAACATAAAATAATACTTTTAATAAATAATTTAAAAGATCTTACAAATAAGATATAAATTATTAATGTTTATTTTATTAAAATTCTTCAAAACCTCACTTTCATTTATTTAAACTGACTTCTGGTGAATAATCTAATTAATTAATTTTGATATTGACACTGACTTGTTTATAAAATAATTTAATTTGTAATTAATTAATTTATGATTAATTAATTTTTAAATTAATTCAATTTCTCACTATTTGTAAATTGTAATTAAACTTGCTATCAATTACTTTGTAAATTAACATCCAGCAGATGATTTGATCAACTGTTTTTTAACATTTTTACAAATGTAAGAAACGTCGGATTAATTCTCTGTCGAAGACCCATTACTTATATCAAATATATTCAACTCTGATAAACATTGTAAAGAGAATCGTTTATAACTGTTTTTAGATATCAGTGTTAAAGAGTGGTGGACATGAGGTGGCAAACAAACTAGAAATAAAAAATATTGTTGCAAATATTTGATATAAATAAACATTGCAAAGCAAATTTTAAACAATGAATGTTTGTTTAATATTATTTACTGTTAAAAGAGTATGCCAAGATGCCTAGACTTATTTATCAAATTACTAAAAAAACATGAACTTGTAAACCAGCTAAAGACACAATCAGATGTAAATATAAAGAAAAACTGAATTATTTTCCTATAATTTGGAAAGTATATTCTCCGCTCCTGATATATAAATTCAGAATTACATGCTACTACTAATAATAATAAAAATAAAAGGAGCCGTTTCGTTTGTTCATTCATTGTGTTTCTATTTTATTTATTGCTCGCTAATTTTTCAATAGAGGTTTGTTTTTGGGTTTTCTTCTCATGTTTTTGTTTGATATCTAGATTTGGTATTTTCTTTGGACGATCAAGAAAATAATTTCATCAAAATAAAATAAATATTTATCAATGTCATGTAATGTAAGTGTTAATAAGAACTTCTTTTGATTTTCACCTCTGATTTCTTTTCATTTTCAATTGACATTGTATTTTTTTAAATTTATTATGAATCAGTAGAGATTTATTATATTTTTATTATAAATAGTTAAACATACATGGTAACGATTTAATTATAATTAAACATTCTTTTCGCGATATATTTCGACAGTTTTCCTGTCATCATCAGATAGGATATAATAACTATATAAATTAAGGATTTTTAAATTTCAACATACTAAATTAAATTTAATAATTTATTAATTATTTAATTTAACAACAACAATCGATAGATACAATCTACAAAAATTTATTTAAAAACATTTAAAAAACAATTCTGCACAATAATTTTCAGATTCAGTGACTTTATTAATAACGCCTCACAAATTTCACAAATTATATAATTAATAATTAATACAATTGACAAATTTGTTCAAAAATCCTTAATTTATAAAGTTAACCCACCTGATGCTGACAGGAAAACTGTTGAAATGTATCGTGAAAAGAATGTTTGATTGGCGCTTTCTTATATTTTTATTATGTTATTATTATGTTTTTATTATATTTTTTTGATATCTTAACTGATTCCTAGTCAATATTTTAATAAATATGTCAATTGAAAATAAGTGTTAACAATTAATATATTATAAATTATAAAGTTATTGTAGTTAAAATCTAAAATATCTGATTCAGATATAAAAGAAACCAAAGAAACAAAAATGAAGAATATGGTGAAATTTAATCCGAAATGAAAAACATACGAATAAATTTGTCAATGTGGTGATCATATTCATTATATACAACGTTCCCTCTAAGCTGCGCGCGTGCGCACGCGCAGCACCTCCAACTCCCCAGCGCAGCAAAATTATTTTCAGCGCAGTATATTTAATTCAACCGTTTCATGGCAGTTGTTCCTAGTAAAAAGCACATGGAAATTGTCGATGTAAATGGACCATTTGGTTCATTTTGAATATTTAAAAATTTTCAATGTTAATAACCAGATGCATAATAACGGTATATTTCTGTAGTGTCGTTTTAAAACTCTTACAACCACGTTATAGCATTTTGACGCTCATTTGTATTTAAAGGCTGCTCAGCGCAGCTGACTTTGCGCGCACTGCTGCTTATGGCTTAGAGGGAACATTGATTATATATTGTGTAATAACTTGAAAACTTCGATGGTATAAGGTGGAGAAAATGATATAAAATTATTTTATAAATAATTTATGTTTCTAAAACTTGTCAAGCCCTTCTGGCAGAAACCTTTAGTAAAATAAAGCTGAAAGTAATTAATAGCTGATTTCCAAAATTGGAAGAAATCGATATTCACATTCTGCGACACATTAATCAACCAATAAAAATTTCAACCAATAAAATTAAATTAACTTTTATTATTGATTGTTAAAAGATTTTTTAATAAAAATTAATAGTAATATTTCAATATTTTAATATCAGTGGAAATTAATTAATTTCCATTTTATTAAGTCTTCATTGCATCCAATATTGATACGATTCATGAAGCTTCTATTCAATGGGCAATAAAGCCCTGATTTTGAATGGCATTAAAACCAGAAAACTGTCATCTAAGAATATAAATCAAACGACAAAATTCAGTTTCTTTGAAAATAAATCAAAAACAATGAATTACATATTGACAAATCTATCACAATAATCGCACAGTCAATATAATAATCACTCGAATTGTTAAGTTAAAAAAAGAATAAATTAATCATATAATGTCACATTTTCTATTTAATTTCCCACTCGTGTGAGACAAAAGTCGAAAAGACTTGTTTGCAGTTTGACTTCGATTCAAAGTGGCGAAAAGATGATTACTGTCCATTTGTAGAAGCTCTTGAAACATATCTTTAATGTTTGTATTATCTTTAGCTGATGTCTCTATGAATCCACAATTCCATTCGTCTGCAACTTTTTTCCCTTCTTCAAAGCTGACTTCTCTGCATTCATTCAAATCACATTTGTTACCAGCTAGCATAATAGGCACTTCATTTATGTTGGATTTCTTTGACACTTTTATATCTTCATAGATTTCCGCCAATTCATTCAGATTCGAATGACTTTGAATAGAATAAACTAATACGAAAGCGTTTCCCGTTTCTATGCTTAACTTGTGCATCGCCGGGAACTGGTGACTGCCGGAAGTGTCGATTATTTGTAATGTAAAAATCTGTTTGTTATAGCTAATAACTTGTCGGTAAGCATCTTCTATTGTTGGCACATAGAGATCGGAAAATGTTCCTTTGATAAAACGCTTGATTAAAGAGGTTTTTCCAACCTTAGAAGCTCCAAAAAGAACAATTTTATAATCACTTTGAGGATCGAAAAATGAATCTTGAATATTAGTTGGAGTTGAAGATGTGGTCGAGTTTGGTATGGTGAGATTGTTGGTACCCTAAATATATTTTGCATCTCAATTAATGCTTATCTGCAGTTTTACAGAATAGAAAAAAATATTGTCAGAACAATGATGCATTTAATTAAACAGATCCTTTGAGAGATTGGAAATTTTATATAATAATAATAATAATAATAATAATAATAATAATAATAATAATAATAATAATACCCTAAGTTCTTGTCTATAAGCCGCGGCTTATCTAAAAAAAAATCAATCCGACATTCATAAAAACAGTATCGGCTTATACATAAGTACGGCTTATACACAAAATATATTAAATGAAAAGGTTATGCATTTTTAAAAAAATATTTGCCCACTAATAATTTTCCTTTTAATTTAAATTCTCGATTAATCAAAGCCATCATTATGTCGTTTCATGAACAGAAAACACCAACACTTGCTGCCATTAAAGTTGTTGATTTTTAAGTGTTTCGCCAATTCCTTCGCTTTCAAACGAATTCCAGTGGTCGTTACTCGTCTATTCTCATTGCGTATAGAGAGAATCCACGCTTTCAAATGCAGCTCTAATTCCGGCCAGAACTCTTTTCGAGAACGACGGCAACGCTTCTTCGGAGGCATCGCTTTAATAACAGGCTTTTGTTTTTTCCCCCTCCGGATATTTGACTCATCTGTTCCAAACTCCTTAGCTGCTGCCGCATTGCCATACTCTTCTGAATATTTCACCGCTTCTAGTTTACGGTGATTGGGATAAGATTTTCGAGTCTTCTTTGCATTTCCAAAAATATTTTGCATTTTACCAGGGATTAAAGAAATTTTTATGATAAGATGGTATATATTTATTGCTGCACACACGTGTCAAATGGCAATTAAAACAAAAAGATTTTAAACAAAAAGATTTTAAGATCAACGGGATGCCATTACGCACGTTGAGGTCCAATAAATATGCGCGGAATTACTTAAAAACTTTACGGCTTATCCATGAGTCCGGCTTATCTAAGATAAAAAAAAATTTTTTTAATATATGTGATTTAGAGAAACCGGTTTATGCACGAGTCCGGCTTATAGACAAGAACTTAGGGTAATAATAATAATAATAATAATAATAATAATAATAATAATAATAATAATAATAATAATAATAATAATAATAATAATAATAATAATAATAATAATAATAATAATAATAATAATAATAATAATAATAATAATAATAATAATAATAATAATAATAATAATAATAATAATAATAATAATAATAATAATAATAATAATAATAATAATAATAATAATAATAATAATAATAATAATAATAATAATAGTAATAATAATGTTGGGTTTTGGTTAATTTAAGTCTGTTCCCTCTGACTCTTCGTGTCCTTTAAATCAAAACAATAACGACCCAACGTATATTGAAATAACAAATTCACAATCTTTTCTCACCACTTTACAATTACTAATCAAAATTACGTTTGACCGATTCTCCGCTCGGTGTTGATGCTTTGATAAAGATAATATTCACCTTTTATTCTCTTAAATTCTCTTAACCAACGTTTTCCTCTTTTTCTGCTTGATTTGATCCTTTTCACGCTTTTTATTCTTATTCTATCTCTTCTTTTTCCCTAATCTCCTAAATTCGTTTACGCCTTTTCCTAAGCTCAGTTTCTTCTTACCCTACTTACCCGATTTGCTCTGATTTTCCCTTTCCTTATATACTCTTTGAAATCGGGATGACAAATGGTTATTGCCGAGCCAATCTTTCGCTTGACATTTGCTTCCACGTATCTGCTTCGGCTTTCACCCATAATGGTCCAACGAACCAAGATAATTAATGGCCCTTCCGGCCTTTCTACACGCACTATCTTCTCCTTGCTTTTTTCCAATTAATCATTGTGTCAAACTAATTGGCCCAAATCTTCCTTCTGTTTACTTTTCTTCTTGTGTTTACCCAGATCGGGTTTCCCATTAGCTCGGGTTTTATATTAGCCAATTAATTAATTAATTAACGTTTTCTGTTTTTACACATTTGAATGCTTTTCGGCCCTTCCTAACCATTTTCTGATAAATCCCTAACCATTATCTTGTTGACCATTAGCTACTCTATACCTGTCCCGTTTTCCCATTCGATTTCGATGATTCTTTAATTAATTGATTTTTCTCGGATTTCCGGATTCTTGCCTTTCGTAATTGCTTTTGGCATTTTCTAATACTGCTTCCATCACACTTTCCTTTACTATCGATTCTGTGCATGATCCCGCTTTTATTTGTCTTTTTTCTTCACTTACATTTTATTTAAATTATTAACCTAAATTTCATTTAAAGTTATTTTAATTTCAGGACCTCAATAATAATAATAATAATAATAATAATAATAATAATAATAATAATAATAATAATAATAATAATAATAATAATAATAATAATAATAATAATAATAATAATAATAATAATAATAATAATAATAATAATAATAATAATAATAATAATAATAATAATAATAATAATAATAATAATATTAATGATTTTTTATTCAAAATTTTAGCAACTAAATATATTATAATAAAATAATATAATGAAATTTTCAAATTTTTATTTCATCAGCAGATTTTTTTCTACTTTCGACACACTAATTAAATTTAAATCAATTAAAGTTAATCTTCTCAATGGAAATATTTTTCGCAATTTATTATAAATGAAATTATTTCAGGCAAAATTTTGGAAAGATTAATAATCATTTTTTCAGCTTATATATTTTTTGTATTTAAGAATTATAAAAATATTTATTTTTTCTTATCCCGAAAGCTTTGCGATGATATTTTAAAATTTTTATCAAGTTGATTAATAATGTTATTATAAATTTTATTAGGTATTAAAACAAATCAAACATTGTTATCAAATAAAGGGAATTGTAATAAAAATTTGGCAGTAAAATAGTAATTATTCAGAAAGAACATTGTAAAAATTTTGAAAACATCTAAAAATAATTGATAAATAATATTAAATTATTTCATTAATACTTTCTCATCAAAAATATTTTACACAATTTTACAACGAAATTGTAGTAAATTCTAAAAATTTTTAATCAATGAAAATAATGAAATTTTCAATAATTATTTTTCAATAATTCATTTATAATTTTCTAACCATTGCGATTCATTAAAACAAAGTAATAATTATCACCTCCATATTTAAAAACAAGCGAACAGAATGTACTGTTTTGAATTTCGGTTTCCGGCGCAATATTTTGTAATTAGACATATCAATTATATTTTATCACGAGAATAAATAAATAAATAAATTTATTTGTTTGATTTTTTGCATTAACGAAGATTAAACTAAAAAATAATCATTTTATTTGTTTGCTAATAATTCGATGTGGTGTTGATGATTACGCCATCTGAGATAGATTTCTCTATCCGGGATTAGTAAATTTTCTAGAAATAATTTTTCCAAATATCATTTTTATTAATTTATTTTTTTAATTGAATTTGCTATTATCCAAATTCCTCATTTAGAATCATATTCAGAATCTCAAAGCATTTTTTATTTGTATTAATACAAATGTTCATGAAGACTACTTACACCACGGGAGTGTACTTTCTGCTTGTAATTCATTGTAAAAAACAAGTGCAACAGCGTTAAAATATTGACACTATAACAGTTAAGATTTGAAAGTTAACTATTTCTCTTTGACTTCAGAATATCAATTGATAGTAATTTCTGCTTGAATGAAATCATTAAGTAAGTAAAGCGGTAGGAGAAAAGATTAATGTTAATAGTGTATTGTATTTATCAAAAAGCTTGACTATGAATTAGTAAATATATCGATATATTTTCGATATTCACAAATTATCGCCAGTGCTTTTTCAAAATGACTTTGATCAAATTGCTATGTATGATGAGTTTCTTGCTAATTGTAACAATTAGAGCAAACTTATACTAATTGAAAATATGCTATATTCAGTAATAATAATTTTCAATAAATACCTTTTTTCAACAAACTTTGTCCATAAATTTATGGTGAGACGTATACTTGTAATAGTAATGATATTAATCATTTAAATATTAAATAATAAAAGTAATGAGTTATTGGCATTTACATGCTTTTGAATCATTTATACGACATTTATCCTTTAGCCTTTACTCTCATTCGACCATTCGGGATTTGTACTGTTAATAACATATAACTTTCACATTTCCAGACTGTCGGAGTCTTCACTCGCATCGCGTAATAAATATAAAATTATGTTGTAGTTACAATCATTAAACTGTCGTTTTTCTCATGATATCAACAGGGCTTAGTTTTCTTATAACTACAAATTTTCTTCATTTTTGAGAATGTTCTATTTTTATAAAAGAGAATCTCAATAACCTTTTGCGCCTTGTTGTTTTGTACCCGATCGATTATAAGAAGCACTTTCTACAAATAACTCTGCTGATATAATGAAACTGAGAAATTCTCGATCATTTTTATGATAACGATTTTTCTAAATTTCTTGCATTTTCTGATCATACCAATGATTTCATTACGAATATTAAAAATAAAGAATTAATCTATCTGCTCAAATTTTTAGACCCATTTCATTTCTAACATATTGTTCTATTACATCAATTGATTCTCTTTATGTAATAGGCTTGTAAAACTTTATCCTAATTACGACACTTCCACGGATTTATTGTATGACATGTCAATGGAAATGTATTTGATAATGTCTCATTATAATAAGGAATAGTAAATTAATTTATTAAACACAAGTTGAAATGTCATCCAAATTTGAGGGATTTTTTACCATTGAACGGCTTCACCTTTTTCATGAGCCACGTTCTCAATGATAATATATATTTAAAAACAGTTACAAACTTTTATTTAATTGACATTTCATTTAATACATGTAAAATATCAACTGATCTTGAAATTTAATTATATATTGGTTGAATTTGATTATATTAATTTTATTTTTAAAATATTAATAGTGTTTTTGATAAAATAATATAATAATTAAAATTTACATAAAATATTTAATATTAATTAGAAGATATAATTCATAGTATCAAATTTAAATAAAGCACTATTAAATTAGATATTACACTATTTAATAAAACTTTAAACCTATTAAATTTCAAGGTTACAATAATAAATGAAAAACTATATTTTAAAATAATTTTACATCAAAATCTAAATTTGATTTAAAACTTTTGAGTAAAGTTCCCTCATTTCAATTATCACAATTATGTTTATGAAAGCATTTGAATTCTGAAAATTGAGAATAATAATTCAGTCAAACGATATTCTAGCTGTAGCCCTTCAAATGATTTTTTTTATTTTTTCAATGGAAAATTTAAATTTAATTTATTTCCTAATTAACAAAAAAAACATAAAAACAGAACTAAAAATAAATTTGAAAATGGATAACGAATGATCCAGTGGGGAAATCAGAAAAATAAAAACGGGAATAATCAAAAAAAATTATATATCTTGGAAGCTACCTAAAATAACCGAGGAATGCATGGGTGATGCTGAGATTGCTTGCAAAAAGGAAACAAAAGCAACATTTGCTATCTCTAAATGCCAGAAAATGACTACCTATAAATGGTGGAAACATAAATTAAATCAATTAAGAACTTAAAATTTGAAAAAAAGAAGCGGAGAATTAATTTCGAAATAAAAAAAATAAAATAATAAATAAAGGAAAATAGGCTTGTCTACTAAATGTAAACGAGTAATATGGATCAAATTAATAAAAATGAATGTCATCAGTCAAAACGCGAAGGCAATCGAGCGAATTTTACCATTTATCAGTTCAGTAACGGTAGTTGAGTGATCTTTTAAGTTGTAATACGCACTCGACAACGAAATTTGTTTTTATTGTTACCAGATAAAGCACGCTTAGAATTAGATCAATAATTGTAACTTTGACATTTTACCGACAATCCCCAAAAATTATATCTTGCAATTAAATTTTGTATCAAATACCACTAATGTAATTATATAATTTTTTTTACAAATGTATATCTATAATATATAAAAATTATTTTTAGTCTCAGACGTTTCCTGGAAAGATCATTTATGACAAAAGGCATTGTAAAAATGGTTTCGAGGCCAATAATTGTATTGAACTCAAAATATAAATCATCAATAATAATGAAATAATTACAGTAACAAAATATAAGAAATGGTAACAAAATCTTATTTAATAATTCATAATTTGTGAAACTTAATTTGGTACAAATACCAGTTGAAAATAATGCTACTTTTATTTCATTCAAACAAGAAAAGAATTGTTATTTTTCAAAGGTCATTGGAAAATTCTCAATTTTAATAATTAAAATACTAAAAATAAATTTAATAGAATCATATTTTATTTCATTTAATATGTTTTGATTAAGTTAATTGAAATCGGTTAATTCTTGGTGCTCTAGAAATAAATATCAACCTTTTCAGAATACATTCAATAGAATAATATATTAAACAATAGGAATATTATCGAAACCATGATTTCTTTAAAAAGTTATAATAATTATATTAACTTTTGCTCAATGTTCTTTAAATTCTATTTCAAGTCACTTTTTACTTTCCAGATGTTGGCTAAACTTCTCTCTGCTTTTTTTACTGTCCACCCCTAATTGAAATTCAAATTCCTATAATATGAACTAAATCTGATATGAGGCATTCTTAATTGGATCTAAATAGTAAATGTCCAGAGAGCAGAGTTTGTTCAAACATTTGATTATATTTCAACATTAATTTTCGAACCCAATGATCTTATCAACAATACTTCACATATTACGTGTCCCAATAATCATTAAAATGTTTTAATAAAATTTTACATTCAGGAATACCTATTTTACTCATACAACTCTTATTGTGTTCAATAATATTGGTAAATCCAGTCGGTCAAATATATTCATACGAATACAGAGAAGACGGGAAGTATATCCAATGTATGTGTCGTTGCATTTCCATTAGATGGAAATTGATAAACGAAATCCAAACATAGTGCAACCGAAGTTTGAGACATTAATAAACATATTGCGCACTTCACACAAATTAGAGACAATTTTATAATTTAAATGGTCCAACAGTTTGCTTATTTTCTTTTTTTTAATCTGTATAACCTTCTGAGAATGGTAATACCAACAAGAATCTAGACTCATAATCTTTACACAAACACTATTAATATTATTTATTTCTTCATCTGATTTGCAAGTTACATTCAGACAGTCTTAAATATAGATCCTTAGAATCTTTAATACATTTATTAGCAGTTTCTATCATAATAATTATGATAAATAATTTTGAATACTCATTTTCCAATAATCACGCAACCAATTTATCAACACGATTTACTGAATTTGCAAAAGTATAAAATAAAGACTATGGACGATGACTCAACCCTTTCACCATGTTTCTCTAAAATTTAAATTCACAGAATTTTTTAGAAGACGTCAAAATATCAATATCGGTTTGTTTTCTATAAATCTCTATTTCGTATGGTTTATCTTAGCGAGTTTTTAAGAATTTCAATAATTTAATAGCTGGATTTCCTTTTGTTTCACATACGAATACAATATTTCGACATAAGTTATTCGTGTAATACAAAAACGGATCTAAAAAAATTAAAGATTGTTTCTTCTGCTTATTCTGTTTGATCTTAAATATATGACGTTGTCTTTATAAAAAAGACTATGAATTAGTAAAGATATCGATATTTGGTTAAAATGCAATAGGATATATGAAACCGATGAGCAAATGAAACTGATTTGTATCCTTATCCCAGGGGTCTCAAACTCAAACTGGCCTGCGGGCCGCATTAGACTAGAATCATGAGCCGGCAGGCCGCAACATAATATTTTTTTGAAAATAAATACTCGAGAATGTATCATAATTGCAATTTTTTAGAAATATGAAAAAGACATTATTATGAACACAAAAATGTAACAAAATTATTTAAATAAAGACAAACATAGCGTCAAATATATTATTTTTATTTCTGGCTACTTAGTTGGCAACGTTTAGCCACCACAAGAGCATCAATATTAGGAACAATCTTTTGAGATGTGTCCAGTCTTAGTGTGGCTTGTAAATGTTCGTCATTTAACTTTGTTCTTGTTGAAGATTTGTTGAATTTCATCAATGAAAAAAATTGTTCACAAAAATAGGTGCTTCCAAATATTGCAATAATCTTTACTGCCTGAAAATGCAACCTTGGAAATCTTTCTTGTTGGAAATACGAATAAAACTTAAGAATTCCAACATCAAAGTACTTTTGTTTTAAAATAGAATCACACTGAAGCTCCACTAATTCCATCTGAATTTCCTCAGCCACGGATTCAATATGAACAGCAAATGGTGTTGAAAAAAGTTGGAACTGTGGTTCAAGCATTTTAAAATCTTTAAATCGTGTCTCAAACTGTTGAAGGAGTTCGTTAAGAATACCTGAATAGGCTATCAAACAATTGGGTTCAATCTTTTTCAGTTGAGTGTTTGAAAATGAATGTAGTTACCATTGGAAATTTGTTTGTTCCACAAGTTCAGCTTGATTTTGAATGATTTGATGTGATCATACATTTGAGTTATGATCAAATCTTTTCCTTGCAGTTTTGTATTCAGATCATTCAAGTGATCTGTAATATCAGTTAAAAAAGAAAGATTGCTGATGAAATTTGAGTCTGTGAGTTCTGATACTTCTTTGTTTTTTATTTTCATGAATGAGTCGATCTCATCCAAAAAATCAAAAAATCTTCTTAACCTTTCCACCTCAGTGTGATATAAAAGTTCAACATGTTGGCTTTCATTTGAAGGAAGGAAAGAAGAAAATTATCAGTGATTTAGACCTCTTGATCTAATAAAATTAACTGTTTTACTACAATTTCTATTACTTCTTTCATTTTAATATTTTTCCCACACAGAGCTTCTTGGTGTAAAATGAAATGAATGCTGGTAAAGTTGTTGCCATGAGGACTGCGGATTTGAGGTTTGTTTTTAAGTAGACCAACAACTGCCACATTTTCTTTAAGTATTGCTGGAGCGCCATATGTTGCAAGATTAACTAATTTTGACCAAGGTAGCTCAGCATTAGCAAAACACTCTTCAAGCTTTTGAAAGATATCTTTTCCTATGGTTGTGCCCTTCAAAGGTATTAATTCTAGCAATTCCTCAGTAATTATTAAATGTCTATCAACACCTCTAATGAAGACTGCACATTGGGCTGTGTCAGTTGTGTCTGTGCTCTCATCAATAGCAAAGGAATATGCTTCAAAAGTTTTAGCGATATTGACAAGTTGTTTTTAGTGTCATCTACTAACTCAGAAATTCGAGCAGACACTGTATTAGCAGATAGACTTATTCCCTGAAACAATTTCTTCTTTTCAGGGCACATCATTTCGCAGGCTTGTACCATGCATTCGGAGGCATTTTATATATTATTTCTTTTGTTTAGAACTGTTGAAAAAAATTGAGTAAAAATTATTGAATACGGATAATTCGTTAAAATTTACAACAATGATCAAAGTTTTTTATTATAACCGTTGATGATGCTTTGTTTGAGTCAAATTTTAAACTAAAAATATTATAATTTTCTAAAGTTTTCCTTTAATAAGCATTAATTAAAAATATTGAAGTCATGCTTTTAAATTAAAAAAAAATTAATTTAAAAACTTGATTTTTAACTGCGGTATGCAGTTCTTGTTATTTAATTAATTTCAATTTCAAATTATAAACTTTTTTTGGTAATTTATTAAAAAGTCTTCTCGGGCCGCTTGTTTGAGGCGCCTGCCTTAACCTATGTTTATAGGAATGATGTATTCTTAGCATATGTAAAAAAAATTGAAAAATCTTCATTTCAAGATGACAATAAAGCATTTTATTTATTTAATGAAAATTAGATTTAATTAACTATTTAACAGTCAAGATTATTTGGAAACATATTTTTGGGATGGAATTTATATATTAAAATATTATTTTCTCATATTTCAAAGAAAAAATTATTAGAATTATACGGTTTCCCATTACATTCTAGAAATTCTTCGTTCTATGATAGATTGACATGAAATTCGTAATTATTTTTCAGTAAATATTTTTTTGGGTTTAATAATAACATTTTATTTTTATATGAATTTTATTGATTTCCTAAAGGCGGTGTCAATGAAAATAAAAAAAATTAATATGAAAAAAACTACGAGAATTAAAATAATTTCTTTAGCCTTAGGAATTTGTATTTATTTACTGTATTTATTTGCAAAACATTTCATGAATTTTCAGTTAAATTTCCAGTTCATTTATTAATTATTTTAATAGAATAAACTTAATTTCTTTATAAAATTAATAGATTTTTTTCTACCTGAATTTTAATTTCAAATTTATTCTTGAGAAATTTTTTAAATACAAATGAATGCAATAAATTTCAAAAAAAAATTAGAAATACTAAGATAGCATTAGCGGAGAAATTATAATAAAATACATTAAATATTTTAATCACAAAGTAATTAAATAAATAAATATTTATAAATGAAATGTTTTTTAAAAAATTCTAGTATATTAGAATTTCTTGATAAAGTATATGGAAATGTTCAAAAAGTGGAAATTGAAATATCTTTTCAATTAGAAACGTTTGTAAAAATTTAATAATTGAGTAAAATAATTTTCAACAATTTCCTATAATTATATAAAATTATTTCAGTAGAATTGTTTTAAGTGATTTTTCGCTTGAGAATTAATATTTATATCATCACAATACAAATGGGATAATAAATAGGGTAATAAAATACTAATAAACAAGTAATAGCGAATAAAAATCAAGATATATATGAAGGTCCATACACAGCAATAAAGAAATACACAAAAGAAGCTATTTACTACGAGATAAAAATGAGGAAAAATTTGTTCAGAAATGTTGAGAAGAATGAAACATTTTTAAAGAGGATGTGATTAATAATTTCTAAAAAGAATAAAATTTTATTGCAAAGAATTCAAGAAGTTATTTAAGAATTTAAAAATTCTTTAAAAATATTTTTTTAAATATATTTTTTAAAAATGTATTGAAAATCTTCTGGATGAAATATTAAAAAATTATAAAATTATACAAAAAATTTAATTGGATGCTGAATTTGTATGAAAGTGTTATTTGAATTAAATTTTTAAAATTATCCCAAATTGTTTTTAAATAATAACAATAAGAAAACACTAATTAAAATTTTACATGTTAAATAAATTAAATAATTTTTTGGCGCTTAATATTTTTTTTAATATCAGAGTCAGACGAATTAAATACAATAATAACTAATTAATGATGACAATCCAAAATCCTGAGACTTCCTTCAGAATATTTAGCCCAAAGGATATTTTCAATACACTTTGAGAATGATTTCTTTCATCAGTTGGTTTCATTATCAATGTAATTTTGCCGATCATGATGGCATTTCCTTTAAAGTATAAGTTATCGCCATAAAATTTGCAAATAATTGCATTTCATATTTATATTTAAAATGAATTAATGGGTCCCGGTATTAAAGATTTTCAAATATTATATACAATTTTATACATATAGAGCAGCGGTCCTGAAAACCTTTTAGCCATTACCCCAAAATATTTTTGCGTAGGTTGTTATTACCCCTACATTCTGAAAAGCAAAAAAGCAGGGTAAATGTATATTATTTATTATTTATTTAATTAATTGGAATTTTTATAAAAACTATCTGTAAGCAAATAAAAACTGTAAACATTAATATAATTCAAATACTTTTACGTTTAAGAAAGATGATGTTGTTTCATTTTTGCTAAAAATGATTTCAAAATTAGGACTTTTTGATGTGAAGTGGTATGTTCTGATATGTTGGATACTTCACACTTGAAAGGATCAACAATACAACTGTCAATATGGAGGTCTAAATCTGGCAAATAACGAGAGACGCATTCTCTGAGTCTGATTATATAACCATATCCTTGGAAATAGCCTGATTGGAAATTGGTGGCGCTTGAAATTAAAAGGCATATCTGTTGGTATGAGTGGAATTCTTGAGATGAAGACATCTTCTCCTTTGGCGCAGCCTGTCCAAATTGTGGCTTCTATTACATGAGGTAAGAGATTCTTTGATGCTCAATCGTGTTCCATTGCACAGTTTAGGGGATCCAAATTTCTCAGAAGTATGATAGGGGATCCAATTTTAAGTTCCAAGTTATGTGAAGGCATGCCAGGAGGCTCCAAAGAATTCAAAAACTCTGTTGGATAGTAAACAGCTTGGGCCGGATTTGTAACTGTATCAATTGATTTGTAGGTTTTTGAAATGCCTGGTAGAAAATTGTGAATTTGAGAATTGATGCTGTTCATACTTGAATTCTTTGGATCAAGAATGGCCCTTTTGCACAACCACTCAGGATTTTTTAACTGGTCTTGGATGTTTGAAAAAATGCAAGTTTCAACTCTTCAAGTGACTTTGCTACAGTGCAAAAATTTGATGCGAAAAAAACAGTTCCTGATGCTGGGTCAACCTGCCACTTTCCATCGCCAAGTTGAAGCAATTGATGTGAAAAATAGCCTGCTGCATTATCTTCATGTAAATGGGCTCTCATGTTGGTTGTCAGAGTCATTTTCTTGACCTGTTTTCACAGAGTTGAAGCTTTGAGGAAGGCATTCAACTCATCGCTTGGTGTTGACCTTGGAATGACAGACAAAGTTTGTAGAAAATCTCCAGCTAATACCACAACTGTTCCTCCAATTAGTTTTGTGTTTCCTTTTAAATCCTGAAGAGTTGAAGCAGTTGAACTTTTATTTGTAAAATTGTTGCCAATTTCACCTCCTTGGGGTATCTACTCTAGTAAATCAAGGTGACCCTGAGTAGGTGAGTAGGGATGGTCACCTGGGTTGAATCAAATGAGGGTCACGTGCAAAATTTCAAAAATTTAACGGTGGGGAATTCTATGGGTAACAAACAAACAAACAAACTTTTATCTTTATATATTAGATTGCCAATAAAAACAAAAAACATTTCTATTCTACTCGAAATGATTAAATGTGTTTTTTCTAATGCGTTTTAAAACAAAGTTTTACATTTCGAATATTATTTATTTATTTCTTATCAATGTTTCATAATTATAAAAAATAAAAAAATTTAAAATTATGAAATAGAATTTTAAAATTGGTTATTTTCCTCACTTATTGTCATCAACAATAATGATTGAAATAATTGTAAAATTTCTAATACTACTATTTCAATGACTGGCATAAGTAGATAAAATGAAATATTTAATTCGACACAAACATGTATAGACAGAACATTTCTATATTTATTTGTTTTTCTAAAGATTTATTTTTGTTTAATTTCGAGCATTGATAATTTTCACAATACATCAAAATCCAAACGGAACTCAGTTGTCATTAATACCGAGATTATTATTATTTATGATATTTTTTGTACTTTATTAAATCTTTCATTAATTTTAATAAGGAATTTTGTAATGTTATGTTTGTTTTCTGTTATTTCTAGTGCATTAAATTAAATTTTTATATTTTAAAATTTAAACTTCTTACAGTTAAAAATAATGTTATAATTAATAATTATAAATAAAAAATGAAATATAAATTAATAAAGTTTATTCGGTCTCGTTTTATTTTAGTTAGATGGAATTTTTATCATTGGATGAAATCGAATAATTACATTTATTTTTTAATTTAGTTATGCTTATAATCAAGTCGAATTAAGTTGTCTTATTAGATAAATTGTTCTCCGGAAAGGGAAATTTATATAAAACAGAACTTTTATCTTAGTTGATAAGGAAAATTTAGTTAATAATTATTATTTTGTTTTAATGAATGAAAATGGCTATAAAATATTAATGTATTGTCTTGAAAACAGTTATAAAATTATTTATTATAAATTTGCTTGTCAGAAGTTATTTGAAATTTTAATAATTATATTTTTTATTTTTAACAATATTAATATTATTATTATTATTATTATTATTATTATTATTATTATTATTATTATTATTATTATTATTATTATTATTATTATTATTATTATTATTATTATTATTATTTTCATTAATAAATTCTTATCATCACATTTGTGTTACTTAATCTTATTACAATATACATCACTCATGTTTTGAATAGTCTTTTTCTGGAAGATTGTGCTATACATTTGTATTGAAAATAAAACAAAAATTTGATGGATAGCCTAAAAGAAAATGAGGAGTAAAAGAATTTAAGAAAAAAAGATAAAATATTTCACTAATAAAATTTATTTAAAACAAACAAAGTTTTAACGTATATTTATTTACAAAAATAGTATATTTAAAAATTTAGAATTTATCTTATTACAGCTCTCTGAAAATGATTTTGTTTTTGCAACAGATTTGAAATTATCTTAATAAAATTCATCATATTTTTATTTGTTGTGATATTATGGGAAATTTATTGGCTAATCATCTTCCCTCAGCAAACAAAATAAAAAATGACAAATATTTTTAGAATTCTAAATAAATATATTTTATAATTTACTTTGGCCGTGTCCGTTTTGTTACTTGTAAATACTGAATATTCCAACTAATTATGCTTTGAAATTAATATAATTGTTTAATCTTTTATCAGTTTTTACTTTATTTATAAAATTCATTTATTTGAAATATTATTTGTAATATTTTGATTAATTATTCGTCAATAATAAACATTTATTGTATTCCAATTACGCCATTTTTAAATTCAATTTGCTACAAGCAGAAAAATGTGCTCATACATACTTATTAGTGGCAAACAGTTAGAACCAATGAACAAATACATTCGGATCTATTTACACTCATTAAAATTATAAAATAGTACACATTTTGAGTAAATTGCGTAATTGTCTATTTTCTAAAAAATAATATCACTTGAGTGTAACATAAAAATTTTAATTCTGCTTATAGAAAATTCTATTTGTGGAATGGCATGTTTAAAACTCAAATAATTACAACTTTTTATGAAACATCTTTGACATTTTTGCTAAATAATGACAAGAAAATAAAATGTAATAAAATATTATTTCCAAATATTAGAAAAGATTTTCGGTAATTAATATAGTTCTATATTTTTAGCTATTTTAAAAATGAGATTTACTTATTTTTATAATTAAAAATAGATTACTTAACAAAAATGAGAACAATAATGGAAAGACAAATGGGATTTTGACAAAAGTTAAAAGTAAGGGCTTTAAATATTTTTATAATATTTGAAGATTCGAAATTTACAAGACAGAAATTATACAATTATAAATTAAAAACAAAAAAGGCAGGATAAAATAAAATTTTACATTTGAAGGTGAAATGAACCAAAAGTTATTTAATTGAAAGTGTATTTCTATCAACTAAAGTCTAACTGCAATTTATAATACTCAATTTAGTATAACACGTGTTGAAATTACATTTAAGTGAATCTTTGAAAATCATGAAGAAAAAATAACGATATTATATCATAAACATGCTTTCTACAGAATGATTCTGGTGATTGGAAATTATGTATATTTATGTAAAAATGTAAACTTTATATTGTAAAAGAATAAATATATAAAGGAATATTTTCATAAATTGGTTTACTTATATACTGATTTAACCAACCAAACTTAGTCTTCCAAAATAGTCTTCACTTTTTAGATAAAGGTAATGTTATTATTGTTATTATTATTATTATTATTATTATTATTATTATTATTATTATTATTATTATTATTATTATTATTATTATTATTATTATTATTATTAATATTATTATTATTAATATTATTATTATTATTATTATTATTATTATTATTATTATTATTATTATTATTATTTTTATTATTATTATTATTATTATTATTATTATTATTATTATTATTATTATTATTATCATTAATTATTATTATTATTATTATTATTATTAATTATTAAATATATTAAAAAGACATACTGCGTTTGTTATTTTGGAATTAGACAAATATTTTTTTCTAATATCTCAGTTTAGATAAAACTTGAGAGGTTTGAAGTGTTAAATAAGGAGTTGTTATTTAAATCAGTTCAATTACTTGGAAAGTGATTATCTTATAAAAATGTTATTATATTTTGTATATATATATTTTTTTCATTTAGTATTAGCATAAACTATTTTATACCATTTTATTTTATTTCTATTTTATTTCTATATTTTATTTCTAAATTTAAAAACATATTTATTTACTTTTAATTATTTATTGATAAAAATTTTAATTTTTAAAATCATTTTAAAATCAATTAAACAATTTATCATTGGAACACTTTATAATTATTCTGGTTTAATTATTTCGTGTCCATCTCCTATGCTGTTATGAAAATGACCTTGAAAATTCAAATTTGTTTATTTTTTGTAGTGACAAAATAGTCTATTATTTTCTATGGAATATATTGTGGTAATGGATTGTTCATTAACCGTGTTTAGTTTAAATAACAAAAATAATGAATGCCCAAAATATTTATTGAATGTATTAGTTTTGTAAGTATATAAAATATTTTTATAACTTTTTAAATTTTTAAATCTTAAATAAAAGTGATATATATATATATATATATATATATATATATATATATATATATATATATATATATATATATATATATATATATATATATATATATATATATATATATATATATATACAAAATATTTGTAATTAGTTTAGAATTAGTTTTTTAAGTATCACCTCTGTTCCAAAATAATTAAACTATTTGACTTTTTTCTTGTTTTTAGACTAAGAAATGGATAATTATAACAAAATTTTATGTTTATCTTTTATGAATGTGCAGATTTTTTTATTAAAATTTGTCTAAACTAAGATTTACTTAATCACTTTGCAATAGAGTTCAACGTCACAAATAATTCATTGTTTATATTTTTTTGTCCTTTGATATATGGCTCAATTTATAATTATTGTTTCCTTCGACCAGCAATATTGATTGCATTTTTTGCTGTAAATTAAAAAATATATTCCCCTCAAATTTGTTTTATTGCCTCCTTAAATGGTCATATTATTTCAAAAAATTTTTCCATAATTAGAAAATATCCATTATATAATCCATAGAGTATATCACATTTGTTGTATTCAATTAAAACACCTTATTAGTTGCAGCACTTCTTGTATTTTTAAAATTCCATAAAAATCGGGCTTAATTCAAATAATGCTTATTTAGTTTCAATAATATTTAAACAAATTATTAGATGGTTTGAGGAGTTTTTCTAAAATAATAAGTAATTAATAAGTAATGATTTCAACATACAATCATAAGTTCATACAATATATGATAATAAATTAATATAATATATTTTAAACACATCATACACTATTTACTGCAATTTTTGTTCAATAATTTGTTTCTACATGCAATAAATCCAGTTTCTACATGTCATAACATCTTAAATCTGTTTATCGATCAAGAGAATATTGAATACTCAGGGATACTCAACCTTTTCAGATCATTGGAACCCTAATAATTTATAAAATAACTCACGAAACCTTAATTTTTAAAAAATGCTTTAAGTTTGCAAATGCATCAAATTTAGGTATCTGTTTTCAACGGAAATGCAGAGTCCACTTTGACTTATTTAGAATAAAACGAAGTCTCATAAAAGTCAAGACATTGACCTATATTGAATGATTTCTTTCATGAATCGAATGTTCCGGAAGCCTTCAAAATTTTAATGAATCCAAGTTGAAGAACCCTGATTGGAGCTTTCGATTATAAAATTGAACCAATAAAAATGTAGAAAATGAATTTTTAAAATATCAGCAGGCATTTGAACATTCTAGATAAATTTTGACAAGTTGAAAAGAATTATTTTATAATCGAAAATTTTCTCGATTAATAAATATTTTGCAGCAAAGACTTAATATATAAATATATAATATTTTTTTATTAAAATAAAGTAATTTTTTAACTTTCAATGTAAAATGACGCTTTCTAATATGAAAAACTAAACACTACATACATATAAAATGTCTTGTTATTGTAATATGTAGCAGACAACGCCTAGCACATAGAGCTAAACCAAAGTTCTTACTAAGTCGCGCCATGGGACAGGCTATCTCTATGCTATATCCTTTTGACGATATTGTTGAAAAGTATTTAGTAGACAGGAAACAAATATTAATAGTATAAAAATTCTAATATTACATAAAAATTGATTGATCTTATAAAACATTATAGTGACAATTTGTAAAATATCTTTATAAATATTTTAAATAAATTCAAATCAAATGAAACAATTTTTGAAAATATTTTCCAAAGTGCGTTTTCTTTTAATTCAAAGAGCATGTAGGTAGATAATTTGTCTAGACTTGGGAAAATTTAATTTAAAAATAGGATGAATGATTGCTGTAACATGTTTAATTGTATTCCATTGAGAATAGTTTATCATATATCTCAATGAAATTTTACCATGCAATTGATATTTACATTTATCATTGCTTATTGAATCGTAAATTTTACAAAATGTCTTATTATTTATTATTTTGAAGTTATAAAACTTTTTTTGGTAAAAACAATTTCAAAAATCCAATTTTATGGAATATATAAAAAAATTAATAATACACCCGTTTGCAGTGAACAAATGTAAAAATAAAATCAATTCGTGTATATTATATAAACTACAAACTTACCTGTGTGTTGATTTTTATCGTTGCAATGAACAGACGCATTTAATATAGAAAGTGAGAAAGTGGTAGAAAAAATAAACTGACACACACAAACACAACACATAGTAAAAAATGCATGAACTTAAAAAGGCAGTGTCGAAAATGTGTGTTACATAATAAATTTTTCTATAGCCTTAATGAAAATAAGTGAGATATTAAAAGAAAGTAAAAATAGATCACAGGTAAACAAACAAATAAATGGTTTTTCTTTTTTAATTATTCCTCATTTTGCTGAGATTTGTGTGTCACATTTAACATCTTTTACATTCTTACTCAAGCAACTGATGCGCAAAAGATTATCATTTTAATAATAAATATATTAATTTCACTTAAACAAAATTAAGTAATTATTTTTGTGGTTTGGATAAAGAGAGATTCTGATAGAGAGTTTGAACTATGGTTAAAGAAATAAAACAGATCAAAATGCAAGTTACATTCATTAAAATAATAATAATAATAATAATAATAATAATAATAATAATAATAATAATAATAATAATAATAATAATAATAATAATAATAATAATAATAATAATAATAATAATAATAATAATAATAATAATAAGTAAATGGTAATATAAGCCTTTTGCTGCAATAATCCTTATTAATTTCTTTGAATTTAGCTGTTTCAATTTTCAAATACTCTTTAATCTTCTTTTTAATTTTCATTTTCTCTCTTCTCATTGGTTGAAATAAATAAAATTAATGAATAAAAAACATTTTTCAAGAATTCGAAATTAAATTTACTGTAAAACTCAAAATAAAAGAATAATAAATTTTTAAATTTTTAAAGCTTTTATAACTAGTTTTTAATTTTTTAATAAAAAATATCATAAAATTTAGAGTGCCACAATAATTTTGAGCAAAGATCAGTTGCAAAAGAGTAACTTTTAATTTCTTAGTCAAAAAGCAAGAATTTTTGTATTTATACTGTATTTAATTTTAGGAATAAACTCAAAGTTTTGGCACTGTTTTCATTAAAATTTATTCTAGTAATATAATATTTACGAAATATAATTTATTTTTGTTATCAATTGAAACATTTTGATATTTAGAAATATTTATTTTTTATTTTTTCTATTTTAATATTTTTTAATTTAATTTTTATTTTATTAAATTAAATTAAAAGCAAACTAAAAATAATATTAAAAATTTACAATATTAATTTACTATATTAATAGCATCAATTTAGATGCATGACAAAAATAGTGTGCAGACTTTGCAAAAGATTAAAAGTTCTCCTTTTTTCTAAGTTCATATATTTCTGTAAAAGATTATGTAAGTGAATTTATATTTAAGATTAATTAAACTGATTCATTATATTACTAAAAGAATTTAGTGAGGAACTTTCAGTTTAACATAAATAAATAATACATTTCTAAATTTTATTTATCTTAAAATAAACTTAATTAAAATGATATTTTAATTCACATTCGGAAGGAGATCATGAAGTTATCAAAATAAATTAAAATTCAAAGTAATTAAAATTTAATAACTAAATTATGACCAAAATGTAAATTCATAAATATATTATGTTTAAAAAACAAATATATAAAAAATAATTATCGGAATTGATATAATAAATTGATATAAAAATAATATTTGAGAGCATATAAATGTGTTTCTGCTGTAGCACTTTTTGGTACATCCCCATCCCTTTACTACTTACTAAATAATTTTATTTATTAATTAATTTTATTATGTATTTATTTTAATTCTTTTATTATTAACATTATATATATATAAATTATCGTCTTAGAGATATTTTTGGATATCAGGTTTTCTTGTAAAATTCCAGTTTGAAATGAACAGTTGTTTTGGTAATAATTATTTACACAGCTGAAACTACCACTGTGTCATTTAGAATAAAACTAAAATGTGTTCAACAAGAGGCAAATTGACATTGAAACTTTTTACAATTTCCTCAGTTTGAAATTACAATTAATTTTAGGAAACTATAATTTGACAAAGAATATTAATAATTACAATTTAAATGAAATTTCATAAAAAATCAAGGAAAAAAATTTCATAGAAAAAAATATTTTACAATAATTTTTATAACTATTATTATTATATTATTATTATTTATAACTATTATTTATTATTATTATTATTATTATTATTATTATTATTATTATTATTATTATTATTATTATTATTATTATTATTATTATTATTATTATTATTATTATTATTATTATTATTATTATTATTATTATTATTATTATTATTATTATTATTATTATTATTATTATTATTATTATTATTCAAATCTTTTGCAAATCAGAAAATTTCGTTTTCATTCAAATCTTATTCCATTTTCTTCGGGACAAATTTTCACTTCAGTGAAACAATAAACAAAATTTCAATTTATAAATAAAATTATCAAAAATAAAATAAAAATAATTAAATTTAACACTTCATTCAATTTATTTAAATAAAAAATTTTCATTAACATTTAATTCATTCAGGATTCAACATTTATCTTCTCATTTATGGTTAGGTTTTAAATAAATTTTTAATTTGTTTTCAACGGGAAAAAAGTTATTTAATGTTATCAATTTTTTATTTTTAATTTTTACGATAAGCTTTATTTAAAGAATCTATAAATTTTGTTCAAAGGAAAACTTATTTTTACTTATTTAGAATTTATTGTAAAATCTAACCTCTTGCCAATAGACTGTATCAAGGAAAATGTCGTTTTAAATTGTCTGGCTTCTATAAATGAAAACTCCCAATTTAGTTATGCCTCATTTATTTTTAAATATTTTTTTATTTGTTTATTTGATGAAAATTTAAAAATCTTAGGATTATTTTGAAATTTTCCAGGGATTCACCACTATCAGACTCATGCTTATTGTATTTTTTATAAATGTAAAAAAACAACATAGTTACAACAAATAACATAAATGTTGTTTATTCTGTATTCATAATTATGATAAAAGTTCAAAAATATGAAAATAGATCTAAGAAATGTCTTGAAAGTTTCCCATCATCAAATGAAAATGACGAATTAATTCAACCGATTTATTAAGAAAGATCTTGTATCAATTGGATATGGGAAAGAAGTAAATATATAATCACATCCTTCAAACAGAAAATTGAGAAGTTATATGAATTTAAAAATAATTTTTAAGAGTTTAATGATAATTATTTAAATTTAATTAACTATAATAATGATGGTGGTAGGCCATTTATTAAGATTAAAATAAATAATATAAAATTCAATTGCTTATTATATACAGGGGCTATAATTAGCGTTTTAAGTAAAAGAGTAACTGAACTAATAAAAACTAATATCAAGAGTGGAAGTTATAAAAAGTTAGTTTGTGTAATGCTAGCGAATTAAATATAAGGAGTTGTGGAAATATTGAAATTAAATACGAAAAATTGATTATAATTGCAAATTTTTACATTTTAAATGAAATTTACCCTGAAATTATTTAAGGCATTGATATATTAAAAGAAATGAATATCATATTAATGGGATTTTATAAATATAATAATGTTGGTAAGATTAGAATGGAATTTTGAAAAAAAAGAGTTAATAAAAGTGAATTTGAAAAAAATTATTAAAATGAAAGGTATTTAGCTGTCACATAAGCTATTAGAGATAATAAACTGCTTTCCAATGTGACAGACCTAACAGATATTTTAAAGCATAAAAAAAGCATAAAAAAGCATAAAAAAGCATAAAAAAGCATAAAACAACCCATACATTAGGAGAATAAACTTAAAGAAATAATAGAAAACTTGGAAATATGATGTGGAAGGAAGCCCTTGTATATTTTGATGACATTCAAATTTTTTCATGACGTTTGGTGAACATAAGAAACGTATTGTAAAAATTATTTAAAAGAATTAGCGACTCAGGATAGAAAATCGATTTCGATAAATATAAATTTTTAGTAACAGAATTAAAATTTCTCGGACATGTAATAAATAAAGGTGTTAAAACCGACCTTGGGGATATTAGTACTATGATTAATTTTAGAAAACCTCATTGTGTAAAATACTTCTGTAATCTTTTAGGATTAACGAACTATTACCGGAAATTTATTAAAAACTATTCAAGTATATCCCGATCTATAGAAAAATTAATTACGTCTACTAAAAATAAGATTCAATGGTCAGATGATTGTGAAAACATTTTTGACAAACTTAAACATCAGATGATCAACACACCAATACTAACACATCTGGCTATTGGAAAAGAAAAGCTTATAGTTATAAGAGTTTGAATACTCACAAAATTGGTTATTGTTTAACAATAAAAGAATTTTTCTCTGTTTTCAATTTACACAACATTTCAAACACTACCTTTATGGAAGAAAAATCATATTCCACTCAGACCACAGAGCTATAACATTTATGATGACAACAAAGAAACCAATAACAGCCCAATTTAAAAGTTAAATCAAAATTGAGTCATTCGCGGGTCAGTGTAAGTGCGTTTGTAGTTTGTAGTAAACCAAAGGATAATAAAGAAAGAGTTAGGAACCGACCAAAGTTGAGTCGTATTTTATAAATTTTATTCTTTTCAAAAAAGCGTTTTACTTATTTTATTATTTATTACTACATTGATAAAATGAGCAATTGTGACGAAGAAAATGATCACGAAATATCTACTGATACATTATCAGATTTTTCATGTGACAGTAATATCAAATATATAGTGAAAAAATAATATTAATAAAAAATTGTCAATTTACCTATGATTTTTCATTTTTAGTTCACTATTCTATAATTACCTTATCAAAAAAAATGTCGGGTTTCTAAACCATAATTATAGAGGATATATTTAAATGTACAATGACAAATGTTTCGTTAAAAAAGCCTTGTAGCTTTTGATTAATTGCAGTTTTGCTGAATGAATAAATCCCCACGAAATTTACGAAAAAACACCAGTTACACCCATAAGTCTACTGCAAAATATACTCACATACAAAAGATTATTTTTAAAAAAAATAAAGTACAAAATAAAAACATGTTTTAAAATTACATTTCATAAAAAAAAGATTCAATCAAAAAATTTTTTTAAATTTACTTTATCAACACTGATTCAAAAGGTGACCCGACAAAAGCGCGCAAGGTCTATATGCCTTATTAGGTCTTTAGGTCTATATGCCCTCTCGCCATAGTGTATCCCTTCCTCATATGTTCCACTCATGTCTGTCTTTTGTGTGCTGGTTCGGCGGAGACCTCACATAGTACCTGTGTCCTCTTTCTCATTGCGTAACTTTTATGACACGTCAGTCTTGGCGGCGAACGATCAAACTTTACTCGATAGTCAACTATTGATGCCTGTGTATTGCTGTTGCTCAGGGTGCAAATTCGGAGTTTCCTGCGTCACTGAGATTAACACGTTTTAGTTTTGGAATTTTTAATTTACAGTCTGTGCGCTTTTGTCTTGCGCGCATTTGTCGGGGTTCTTAGCATTGCGCGATTTTGTCGGAGCACTTTTGTTACGGCGCCGATTCAAAAATATTTAATTTAATAAATTTGAAATCATTTGTTATTTTTATTGTTACAAATAATGGACTTTCCCATTGATATTTTTCTGCCGGTACCCAGTTGCAAGCAGACTTGTTTTGAGACAATTTGTTTCCGTTAAAATCTAATAATTGCATAATTACTAGAAAAGCTTTCAAAAAATTTATGACTGTCCATTTTAATTATTTGAAATATATTGTAAATATATTTTCAAGAATTTTTTCAAAAAATATCATTTAAAGTTTTTTAAATATTTTTAAAAAAACATTTTAAAAATAAATTAAATATTCAATAAAATTTATTTTAGCATAATTTATTAATTTATAATTAGTTAAAGTGTTGACAATTTATTTTGATCACCATTATAATTATTACTAATAATATAATTTTCAATTATTAAGAATTTGAATATTTTTATATTTGAAATTTAAAAATTATACAAAATCAAACAAATCAAACCTGTAAATCAACTTCACTAGAGTTTTTCTCCAAGAATTGTTTTTTAGCTGTAGTTTTACTCAGAGTTCGTCCTACCCTACCAGATGCAGCCATGACTTAATAAAACGTTATTCCAGAAATTTTCAACATTTAAATCATGAATAATAATGGCTCATTTTCACTCAATTAATAATAATAAAGTGGCACACAGCGCTGCAGCCAATTGAAACAACCAATCATAATAAAGATTAAATTAGATTTGTTTTAATGAATATTTTCATGAAAAATTTGACGAAAACATTTAATTTTCAGATTTCCTATGCTGTTTTATTTTTTTATAGAATTATTTTTCTTTTTTTTCTTATGGTTGTCAAGGTCTTTTAGGAAATTTAAAAATAGTTTATAAATAACCTCGAACTAAATAAAGTCGAATTTAGGAATTTTAGATTAGTTTTCCTATGCATTTAAATTTAAAATGTACTTTCTAAATATTTTTGAGATGTTAAATTATGATTTTATCTCATGTTGAAATAATGTTTAATTATATGAAAATTTCTACAAATACAATAAGGTAAGTAGGTGAAATTTCTTCGGAATTTTTGAAAATTTTCAAAAATTTAAATTATTAGTTTTGCAGTAGAATAATTTATCAAAGAAATTGTTGAATTTTGTTATGACCGTTATAAAGATAAAGTTAAATTTAACATTTAATATAATTAACTCAATTCACTGATTTATTAAATTATATATTAATATAATTTATTAAAAAGAGAGCTTGAAGACTATAAATCAGTAAATATATCGATGTTTGATATTCATGAATTTTCGGCACTGCCTTTTTCAAGTGAATTCACTTGAAAAAAAGATATATATTCTTTGTTTATAACTTTTGAAAATCCTCAAAATCTATTAAATGGATATAATAAATACTAAAGTTCCACAGTCTGCAGTAGTGGTTAGATCAGTGGTGGGGAACCTGTGGCCTCCCGGAGCTTCATGTGCGGCCTCCGGAGCCTTATCAAAATAAATCTTAATTTATATAAAAAACCATAAATTTTGAGAATTTACAAATAAAAATACTTGTAACTTTTGAACTGTATATATAAAAGCATCCCGCCGATTACAAAGAACTAAATATAAAAGTCAATCATCCACATCCATAAATACAAAACGTATATAGATGAATAAATAAGATTATTGAGCACTCGTTTGTGAAATGATGAATTATTTGCATCAATTTTTCGATTCAGAAATAATAAAAATTTTCCAGAAAATTTCGTACAGCTACATTTTTTAAATCTGGAGACTAATTATAAATATTGTTTTAATTACTAACTGTATATAAAATAAAAGATTTAAAATGAAATTAATTAATGTTAAAATACTTTTTGACTGCGGACACATTTGGAGGCAACAAATTTCAATGTGGCCTACGGAAATAAAAAAGTTTTCTACCCCTGGGTTAGATTCTAAGAATAAAAAAACACTTTAAATCATGAAATATAATAAAATAAAAATTTATTTATAAAATTAACTAAATTTATTTTTTCTTCACTTTTATGACTATAGGTAAAAAATTCAACAAATTATATATAGATATCTGATTATTTTGTTCAAGATGTCACATTTTTCTTATACACCGTTTTGCATTTGATAAAAACTATGGAGTGTGTGAGCAGCATTTACATGCAAAGAAAAATGAGAAATTACTTCATACAAGTAATTGTCAAGAATACAAAATTTGACACGCAGTTACCAGAATTAAAAAAAATAAATTTCATAATATCTTGTCAAAGAATTGAAATACAATGTCTTATATTTAAATTAACTGCATGAATTTCATCTCATAAAAGAAAGTAAAAAAAATCACATCAAGTTCATTCTGTAAAAGTAACCATGGATTATAAATTCTAATTTTAAAAATATAAATGAAGTGCAGCGCCGTGCTGTAACTTTTGGGGGCCCTGTGCAGAAACTAAAAAAATTTTTTTTTCTTTCAATTCGTAGTAATTTATGGTATTGGAGAAGTTTTTCTAATGTATTTAATATTTGGGGCCCCTCAAAAATAGGGGGCCCAGTGCGATTGCACTTGTTGCACTTGCGATAGTACGGCGCTGATGAAGTGAAAATAATCGAATTTAGGCAGAACTAAGAAATTGACAATATTATAACTTAGTATGCATGCTCAGTCGTAAATTTCATCTTAATTATATTGTTTTTTAAATTATTTATTTGAATTATTATATTTATAAAGTATTTTTATTAAATTACATGAACACTCGTGTGCTAACTTCTTGATAAATTTGTTAAAAAAATTAAAAAATTTTGATGAGTCGATAGTGGGCCGCATACATTTACATTTTTAAAATTAGAATTTATAATCCATGGTTACTTGATATGTGACTTTTTTACTTTCTTTTACGAGATGAAATATATGCAGTTAATTTAAATATAAGACATTGTATTTCAATTCTTTGACAAGATATTATGAAATTTATTTTTTTTATTTCTGTTAACTGCGTGTCAAAAATTATTTCTAAAAATCTAAGTTTAATTTTAATCTTTATTATCAAAATCTAAAAATTTATAACTCATTCGCCCATAATTTAATATTTTCTCAAAAATTTAGTAAAATATTTTTAATATGACGCAAATGATTTTTAACTATAATTTAACAACAATTATTCTTTCGACTAGTCAGATGGAGGGAGACCTTCTCCATCTGACTGGCTGTGTAATTTTGAGCTCGTGTCTGTGTACGCGTTGTTAATTGATTTTTCGTGTATGTGTGCGCACACAGGCGTGGACAAGGTTTTTTTAATGAAACTGGAATTTTGGAATTTTGATTATTGATTTTTTTTGTTTGAATACTTGGAAAAGATGTCACGGATTTATATTTTGAATTTAAAGATGAAAATGAAAAAGATCGAATGCTGAAAGGAAAGTATATATCTGATTCTACTCCATTTGTCAAAAAAATTTATTGAGGAAAGATTCGAATTGCCTTTCTATGAAATTATTAAATTAGTTGTTCAATTTCGAAATAATCCCAATGCTGCTGCTCGACACAAACGTTATGGAATTGCGCTCAATGAATATTTATGAGGATTATATATATTCTATGCTATGCCGTTAGAGACTGATGACGAGGAGTGTTCGATGGGGCCATTTTGTGAAATTATATTTAAATATGGCTCATTGTAATTTGAAATTAAACCAGGGATCATATGCAATAAAATGTTTCAATAAAGTGTTTGTTAAGCAGCCGGTGAATACAAAAGCCCTTTATTGAAAAAGAAAGGGTCTGATGGTTAATTGAGAATTTGAAGCTGGTATTTCAAAAATTGGTCAAACTCGAGAACATGCTTTGTTGGTTTATAAATAATAATAATCATATAAGCAAATGATAATTAATGTAAATAAATCCGTGATTTTTAGTTTAATTGGATCTGATTTGTTCAATTATTATTAATAAAAAATTCAAATTCACAAATTTCTTTTGTTTTCCCAAAATAAAAGTTTACTTTAAATACTGGCTTCTGAAATGTTTTCAAATTTCATTTAAAAAACATTTTCAGAATATTAATTTGATTTTACTTTTAGAGTTTTATCAAACAGTTTCGATTTTGTAGATTTATTTAGTTTCCCAGTAGAAGATTTGAAAAGGTAGGCAAACAAAGAAATTATTTCTAATTTTCCCAATTTCATAGTGCTGGCGTAGCCAGGAATTTATGAAGGGTGGGGAGGGGGAGTTGGAGTTCAGAAATATTTATTAATATTATGGTCAATCATTTCAAGTGTAAACAAATGAGAGGGCCGAAATCACGAAGCCCCTCGTGATTAAGGTGTCTGATATTATCAGACTGATAGATTAAAATGGTTTAAATGTAAAAAAAAATTAATATTAAATGTTATTATTTTTATGACAAATGGAAAATGAAGATTCCATTAAAATTAAAAAGTTCAAATTTATTCAAGACTTTCAACTTTCAAGTGAGCAACAGTCAACAGTGACAGTCCAAAGAAGAGAAGGGAATTATAAGCCTAATAATTCTACCGTCTATTGTCATTTTATTTTAGGCTTCATCGCCCGACAACAATTTAGACTATAATGCAAAGTCCAAACGCTTTTCTGTTTGATAAATTCATTGATTACTTCATCTGTAGTAGCGTAGATTGCGTATGTTCTCGATGGATATTCAAAAGAGCCAGTCCATTGAGTCGTGTTTCGCTAGTAGTGTTTCGTAGATATGTTTTAAAACGTCGGAGAGTTGAGAGTGAACGCTCACTGGTGCATGTGGATACGAGTAGTGTGGCTAAGATTTGCAGAAGTTTTCTGACATTTGGTTGCAATGCAGCATTACAGACAGCTATAGCCTCTAAGGCATTTCTTGGCTCACACGTGAAAGACGACGATATTATAGTTTAATTTTTGTAATAGCCGATTCTACATCACAATCTAGATCATCAGAATAAAAATCAACAAGATGTTTAATGTCCTCCAACATTTTACAAGATGGTGAATTATTCGGATCTTTCAAAAGGAGACACTGGAAACCTTGAAGCACCTTCTTGTGATTCAAGAATCTAGATTGGAGTTGACTTATGAACGTGTCTAAGATTGGAATGTAAATTGCAATCTTGTAATATTCTTCATCAGATGTAGTTGAAATGTTGCATCGTTTAGTTTGTTTGACAGTTATTCTTGGTCGTTTTATTGAAAAATCATGTTTTTCTGCAACGTCAGATACAGCATCATACAAATTTATCGTCTGCTTCTACTCTCAAACGTTGTACCTATTCCATGATGTCTTCTTCCGATTGCATGGCTTCTACAAGATAAAGGTCTATATTTTGAAGCTCTTTACACAGTTGTTTGCTATATTTAAACACTTGAGCTGTGCAATGCAGAACAATGTTGAAATCTGCTTGCTTCATGATGTATAGAAGCTGCGTGGCTTGTGATGACGTATCCCTATCAGTCCACTCTGCTATATCGTCCAATTCAGAATTAGGCATTTGACGTCGACAAATATTTGTACATGAAAAATCCAATGGGGGGTTTAAAGCCCTAAAAAACCCTACGCCACTGGCTGGTACAAATTGAATTGAATTTTTTGATAGAAAAGTTAAAAATATAAATTTTCTCAAAGATTTTGATCGCGTGTTAAACCAGAAATTCCCAACCGTTGGCCCCTCAAAATATGAAGCATTTGCTATTTTATTATGATTATCTATTATTTTGTTTTCTTTTTTAACCTACATAAATAAAAGAAATGTTCATACACATTTTATTGTTAAATCATATTTCTTATATTTTCTTATAATTAAAAGTGCTCCGTAACTTCCAAAAGGTTAGGAACCACTGTGTTAAACATTCATTATATGATTGAAACTTAAGAATTAAAAAACATTACCAATTTTTTATTTAATATATTATATTGAGTTTTATTTTTATATATGTCATAGCTATAAGAATAGTAATGTAAATCACGAATACAGTTAAGCAAGTTACATTCACCGCTAAAATGTAAAATTCTTCTGCCGCCTCTACTCAAATCACTGGAAAAAAGACAAATAAAACTTTAAATAAATATTATTTCACATTAAATTTTCTCAATTAATAATTATTTAAGAATACTTTTAAATGCGTTACTTAAAACCAGTTTCAGTTCAAATTGAATCACTCTAATTACGTTTGCTGTGCTTCTTCAATATATTTACATTAATTTATTTTTATTTTATAATAGAAATTGTTTCAATCATCCATTTATTTTTATAAAATATAATAATTTATAAGAAATTTTTATTTATTAAGAAAAAAAATAAAATAAATATACAAATACACTTGAATAATGTAAAATTTTAATTAAAATTAA
Organism: Schmidtea polychroa; assembly: GCA_959609185.1. Lineage (NCBI taxonomy): Eukaryota > Metazoa > Platyhelminthes > Tricladida > Dugesiidae > Schmidtea > Schmidtea polychroa. The sequence continues at coordinate 147,191 of CAUHTR010000024.1, read as the reverse complement.
TAAACCACCATTTTTTCAGTTGTCAGGTATGTCTACTACATATAAATTATATATTTATTATCTATTTATATTTCATCGTTTTTTATTTAATAACAATAATAATAATGGTAATAATTATAATAATAATAATAATAATAATAATAATAATAATAATAATAATAATAATAATAATAATAATAATAATAATAATAATAATAATAATAATAATAATAATAATAATAATAATAATAATAATATAATAATAATAATAATAATAATAATAATAATAATAATAATAATAATAATAAATAATTATAATAATTATAATAATAATTATTATTATTATTATAATTAAAAAAATTATTTTTCGCCTATAAATCCAAGGAATCAATTTGTCAACGAGCAAGATTTATGGTGTATAACACCACTATCTATTTAGTCATTTATCGATAACCGAACCCACAGGAAAAGAATTACGTTGCCATGGATTTCATGGAATATAAATATTTGTGATAGATATGATTTTCTAAAGAAAATTTCCATTGATAGAGATCTCAGAATATTTTAAACAAAATAAATCCATTATTGAAAAATCATATTCTAATTAATTGAAATTTCTAAAAATAAATCAATTAAAAAAACATTAAAAATTCTAAACGAAAATTGATTGAAGTAAATAAAGGAGTAAATTTGTGAGCATTAAAATTCCAAAATTATTTATAATTGATTATATATAATTTTACTTATAAAGAAAATTTTTAATTATTATCCTTATTAATGGTCTTCCAACAATAAAAAATTCAAAACAAATTATGCAAAATATACGTGGTTTTTATTTTTTCTTTAATTCTTCAGATCTAAAAATGCTAATTTAAATGGAAATTTGTCAGTAGAATTTTCAAAACAAAAACTTATTTGGAAAATTAAGATTAATGAGTTTATTAAATCAGAAATTGGTAAGATTAGATTTTGTGAGGAAAAGAAAAAATGAATTACGTTTCGAATTAACAAGTTAGAAATTTAAGAAATTTTTGTTTAAATAAGTATTAGATGTGCAGGTCCCGAGTAATGTATTTTATTGTTGAATTTTTTGATTTTTGTTTGACTTAGCTAACTCTACCCAGTTTTATAAAAGTTTTCATTTTTTTTATACTGCAATAATTTAAAGAAATAGTTCATATTTACATAAAAACTTTAGATTACATTTTAACATTTGTTTCTTAATGAGCGATGTTAATCATAAAATCAGAACTTTTCTTCGTTATCCAGTATACCTTTTTATATTCATAGAGGTTTCTATATTCATAGATGACTTATCTACTTGTGTAAAACATCACTCACTACCTCTTTTTTGCTAATTCCTTTAACGATTGTGCAATGATATATAATTCTTATAACTTGGAGTGGAAATGTGCAAAATATACAAGATTATAGAAGTATTTGATTAAATGCAACACAGTTGATGTGGTAATAGAGGTAATCAATGTCGGATTTCCAAATACACTGAATAAACTGAAGTTTGGGTCTTCAACTTTAAAGAGTCTCTAAACTTTGAGAAATAATACTGAACAGAGGAAATTGTTTTATGCTACTCAATAAAAAGCTGATTAAAATTTCCCTTTGACAATCAAAGGTTGCAAAATGGCTATCAGTTTTCATGGTTTATTTACTTTTATTTTTATTTTTATGGTTTATTTAATCGTTTGAAAGTGCTAAGGAAAATTTACGATTTTAATCCCTATATAGGTGATGTGTAAGTTATTGAGAATCAGTAGAAAGATGAGCTCCGTTGTTAAAACTACTCAACATCAATTATTGCGTTTAATATTTTGTGTACTATGATTTTAGAATTCCTTATTAGATGGTTACCCCAATAGTCTAAATAGACGCTTGGTGCACCAAATTTGAAGTTACGATGAGATTCACCAGTTAGACCAGTAGATAAATCTTCTGGTGGAATGTCTTCAATATTAGAATTGAACAATTCATCTTAGTGAACTGTGGAAGTAAACTAGGTCCCTCAATCTCATTCGAGTTTATGACCATGAGGTCTTAAAACTATTCTATACTTTGTCAATAAATAGCAGTAGTGGTTGATGAAAATAGACTGGTTGACCAAATTTAAGCTTCAGGCGCCGAGTCGAAAATAGATGTGTTTGATGGAAAAATTCCTTTAGAAGTTTAAAGTGAACACGCTAACCATAAATGCAGTCACTTTTCCTATAAATGAGAATGTTTGTGATAAAATATATGTTGTGGGAGATAAGTGAGGAGAAACCCTAGACTAAATTATTGAACTAAAGTGGTATGAGTACTTTCCACGGTAATTTAAGTTAATTTAAAAAACTAGTTTTTTTAATCATAGACGATGACAACTCAGACAGGAATATACTCAGGAGAGGCCCTGGAATATAGTATAAAAGTTAAAATTGACTCCTGTTGGGTAATAGCATATAATAGAGGAGATCGCTTGCAATACTCAGCAGTCTTCAATGGCGAATCTGAATAGATGAAAAGTCCTGTATAAAACTCCCTTTTTTATCAATGGAACAAGAAATAGTTGAGTCCATCAGAAGATCTCTCAACAAAAATCATGATCGACATCGAAACACAATTGAAAAATCCGAGAAAGACAAATTAATTTAGGATTCTGTTTATGATTATAATAAAAACTTAGCATAGGAATATTTGTGTTTCATCTCTTCGCTTGTTTGTTTAAAAAATTATTTATTATTTTGCGATTGTATGAATTTTTTGGAAAAGTTAGTTGATGTTTATAATCAAGTTAAATGAGCAGTACATTCATTCATATTACTTCATAAATATTATTCTGTTCAGCTAAGAGCATAAATGTAAACTTAATTTCTGTGTCAAAACCACCCAAGAGAATGTAAATGTCTGAGATTCTATGCACATAAAATAGTTGAAGTGGGGATAAAATTAATACTAACACGGAAAAATTATACAAACTACAAGGAATGTGATCCAACCTATCCCAAGTCTATGAGTTAAAACGGAAGAAACTACAGGCACGAAGAAAGACCCTACCTAAAATCTGCACAGGTAGAAACTCCAAAAGAGAATCTCAAACTTACTATTAAATGAGCGTGCCAATATAGTCTCAGCAAATAAAATTCTAAAAATAAGAATTCTGAAAATGAAATCACAAGTCCCGCACAATCATCGAGATAAACCTAGCACAGAAAGAGGTTTAGACAAAGGTGGAGAATAGAACATAGAGTAGTTAAGAGTAATTAGCAATAATAATATGAGCTAAATGATGTAGAACTGTTTGCCGACCTGCTCATAAGAATATTTCATGTAGAAGTTTATTTAAAAAATAAGATTTTATAAATAAATTTATTCAATGTTTTCTTTAATTGGCATTTGATTGATGACGATGTATTAAGCGATAGTGTTTGGTTTTATCTTAACTCCTCTGACATTCTGGTAAAATATCCTTCATATGAGAATAAAGGAACAAAAGGTAATTAATATTAGCTAGGTATATGGATGATATTGAATATGCAAAATAATTTATTGGTAGTCACAAACGTGTAAGCATAAATGGAACCGGGATTAATTTTGGCAACGGAGTTCATCTGTTAATTATTTTTACCACATACATTGCAACAGTGTTGTCAATATCAGTAACTATAGATATATGAACAAAATATAGTATTAAACAGGAATTTTAACATATATATATATACAAATGATTTACACAACCATATAGATATATGAACAAAATATAGTATTAAACAGGAATTTTAACATACATATACAAATGATTTACACAACCATTTAATGTGTTAATCAAACGGTTTTCGAAAAGTTTATATGTAAAAAATAAAGCGAGTGTTTAAAAATTGTAATTAAGCTATTTGTTTAAAAATATCTGTGGTTTTAAAAAATAGTCACAAATTTAAATTAATAAATTATTGTTATTATTTTTACTAATTTTATTGTGTAATGACAATCATTAAAGAAGTAGTTAATGTCTTTGAACTCTTATAGGTAATTTATATTTTTCAGAATATTTGTATCATCATGCATTATTAATAAATAAATTTTTCATGGGGAAAATTTTATTTTTACATAAATTGTCATATCAATTAACGCCAATGTCAAACGTTTATACACGTGGATTTTACAGACGCTTTTCTTTTATTTCTAGTTTATGCTGTAAGAGGAAAAAAGGAAAATATTTTATGGATTTAGTTTTTCAAAAGAATTTTCAATCATTTACTTCTGGAACTAGTAATTTATTATCATTTATTAATCGCTGCTATGTTTTTATCATGTCGATATGTATATGCATGAGCTAAATAATTATTTTTAACTCCTAGATAGATTTATAATACAACAAATGGTAATGTAATAAGATTCCGATCAATCGATTGTTAATTTCTCTGAATTCTAGTAAATTACTAATTAGTGTAACCCCATTATTTCAGTGTTAGTAATTAGGATAATGCAACCTTAGTTATTTTAATTTTTTAATTTCTATTCAATGATATTTAGTTTTTCATTATATATTTAATAGAAACATTCTGTTTACTTTGAGTGAGAATGAAAATAAAAATACGTTTTACTAATTATTATTATATATTAATATTTAATATATTATATATTATATAATATATAACCTAAATTTTGAAATAATCTTGATTATTCATAAATTAATTGTTTAATATGATTAATTAGACTTAGTTATTAAAAATTCCATGATGAAATTAATATAATCAAATTGTAATAAAACTATTAAATTAGAAATTAATTAATCAGGCTGATTAAATCTTATAAATAGTATATAATTCCCTAATCATGCACCGCGGCACATTCTGGCGTAATGAAAGACTAAGACTAATTTTTGTAATATGGAAGATCTAAAAATCATTGAACACAAAATATTATTATTATCTCTTGAAATTCCTTCGAATACACAGGAATCGGCATCTATAGAGTGATGATTGGCTTGAAATCAGACATGAGTTACCTGATATAAATAAATTGATTAATTAAAATAAACACAGGAATCGATTACTAAATTCAAATTTAAATATTCAACTTAAAATATCGATGAATGATGATGCAATTGATTTTGAAAAATTAGCCAATAATATTAATGAATGATTTTAATAAAAAATTTGAATTTTTTAAATTGGTATTATTTATTTAAGAAAATTATATTTTGGCACTTGTTTAAAATTTTGTGAGCATCTCTGATCTAAAGTTTAGATTCCATAATTATAATTATAAAATAAAATGATCAATTATATACATATAATCAATCCAGATTGATCTTGTTTTATTTTTCTATCTACCAATTACTATAAACATTCAGCAAATAAACCTCCATTAAAATCTTATGACAATTCAACTCTCATATTGCTTGAAATTGTTGGTATTTTGAATAAATAGAATTAATATTAAAAAAACCAGGAGATGCCCGAATATAAGAAATAAATAGTGGCATTTCCAAACAGACGAAATTTCCAATTTGTATGATAATAATGAAAAAATAACATTATTAATTGAAAAAATTATTATTATAAAATGAAAGATTTTATTCTGTAGATGTTTCTATGAAAAAATTCAAATTCATTAAAATACATTACATTTTTCTGCATTTTAAATATTTTGCATTTTTCTAAAAAAAATATAATAATAAAGGAAACAGATTAATTATTTTCAAAATTACATAAATGCCTTATTTTCATTTTAAAACTAATATCAAAATTAATGCGAATCTCGCTGTCAACTGCATGTAAAATCTAAATACATAATTTTCTATATAACAAATTATTGCTATAATGCTATTTAAAGCAGCGTTTTCCAACCGTTGGCTAACGAGACCCACTTGCGAAAATAAAAATCTTTGGCGATCCATTGGCAATTAAAATTTTCGCCTAGGGGACGATGTGAGCGAAGTGAGCCACGGACGATTAGGGTGTTTGGGCGAAGATTCAGTCGCCAACGCTTTTGGGAGTATTTAGGTGTAAAAGGAGTTCTTTTTGGCAACTTCAAAAGAACGATTTTGACACCCATAAGGCAAGCAAAAAACGAAAAACGAACAGTCAGAAAAAATTAGCAATGTTGTCGCAAATATTTAAATAGGTGTTTTATGAACTGTATGCCAAAGTCGAATACACCTAATAAGACGCTGGAAGACGTCGGAGGTTATGTATATTTAAATCTTGTGCAAAAAATTTTCAATTTTAAATAAAATTTTAATGCTAAATTAAATTTTAATAAATATTTTGGAAAATTAAATTAAAATTTTTTTTTATTTTTAAAATTTTTTTATTTTCTGATTTTGCAACCCATCTGAAAGGATTCTGCGACCCACAGGTTGGGAAACGCTGATTTAAAGAATCATAATGAATACTAAATAATTATTAGTTATTGATATATAAAGATTTTCAATATAAAATTAATTAATTATTTAAAGCTGAAATTTAAACACGCTAAATGCCGTAATTTCAACTGGTTATATCTAGTTATTTATTTTACTCGGTTACAAGGGCAATTCCTCTCTTCAGTGGATAAACATTGTATATTTCCAGGAATATGTATTTCTTAAAATAATTATATTCAAACATTTGAAATCAAAATATCTTCTTTTCTAAAATTTTAATATTTTTTATTAACCTTAAGTACTATTGCGTTTATATTATCACTTTTCCGTTGACAAACTTCTTTTAAAGTATCTTTTATTTTGCTTTTTACTGCTTGTATAGTTATTTATAATTAAACGCTACTACATTTTTAATATTTTATCAAAATTAAGGTTAATTTATAAGGATGTTAATATAAGATAATTTTAACATAATGTCAAAAAACTGAAAGCAAATGTTAATTTTACTCTCACCCGGTTGTGCAACACTCGCCAAATGGCATACAGTTTGTCTTGCAGTTTAAATTCATTTTATTGAAATGACATTTGGTTATTTGAAATATTGGTAAATGTTCAGAATCTTATTTTCGTTTTATGTCTAATTTTGATGAATCTCTTAAAAATGAAAATCTATTAGTATAATTAGTTTTTATTTTTTTTATAGAAATCGTAGAAATAGGTTGTCAAATTTTTAAAACTTAAATTAATAAAAGTATTACAATCTTTTATTTTTTTGGTCACCTTTGATATGGTTTCTTATTTTGATGATATATAATTTATTTTCTTAAAAATATATCGTGTTTCAATAAATATTATATTTCCTTGAATTTTAACATCCACTTTTCGGATATGTTTGCTTCTATAATTTTGCAGATTTTATCTTACCCATTAATTTTCTAATTAAGAAACAAAATATGGTTTAGCTCTAAAATATTTTGGGTTTTTATTTGTTAGTCGGTTCTCTCTCTGACTCATCGTGTTCTTATTCAACCAAATAAATCGAAACCCAACACAATAATTTTATTCAATCTTTATCACAATTACAATTTGTCACTATTTGCACCTTTCTCTCAAGACAATTTTCTGCTCGATAAGGTAGAAAACCCAAGGGCAATCACCTTTTCTTGAACGAGTCTTACCTTTTTCTAATAACTAAATTTCTTCTTTCGATTGCTGATCGTCGGATTTTCTGCTTCTTTTTTTCTCTTCGACTAAATGGTAGTTTGCTTATTTCTGAGCTCTCTTTTTATACTGTTTTTGAGAAGCCAATTATCTAGAGAATTGCAATTAATTATTTTCCCGGGAATCCTAAGTCAATATTTGAGGGTTTGTTAATTGTTTTAATTTGTTTACCTTTGATTAGGGCTCGAAATATTCCCTCTCTTATTTGATTGCTCTGATCTCACTGCGCATCGGGTTTCCTTCAGCACTTGGGTTTCTTATGAGCTTGGGTTTTCCATTACCGATTAACTAATTTTAATTAATTTGTTTTATCGCATTAACTTTCCCTGTGAAAACCTTATTAAATTTTCATTATAATTCTTGAACTTCTCTATCAATTTGGTGTTCAACCATACCAGATACTCCCGTTCAATATTGATTTTTTAATATTTTTAGCAAGTTTTAATTAATTTTTCACTTTTATTGATTTTATCCATATTTGTTCTGCTTTCCTTTTATATATAAATTTTTTTGGTTTTTGTGCTAACCCAAAAAAATAATAAACAAAAACTACTGTTACAAATTTATCCCACATAAATATATAAATAATTATTAGTTTTACGTCACTTATCGAATGTAAAATAAAACTAATACAAGAAATAAGGCACTTTAACTGATAAACAGTGATAAAATAGAAGCAAAAATATACAAATTCAAAACTGTAAGTGAAAGACATTATCTATCAGCCGTTGTCTTCTAGTAATAATATATTAAGTATGAAGTCTCAATACTAATTTGTTTGCTGGATTTATGTGTCTCATTGGTTGCATAGAGGTTAAATATATTAAATTTAAAATATTTTTTCTTTTGTTATTGTAATAGATTGTTGTATTTTTATCACCATTGTCGTTTTCGACAATTTGGTTTTCTTTTTAGTCATTGTCGTCACTGTAGCGTCGGAGAAAGGATATTTAAAAAAACTATATAGCGAAAATTTACTATAATTTACTATATTGAAGAAATAAAAAATCGAAGGATTTGAAAATTGATTAATAAACTTAAAATACAAGAAGATTTATCACAAAATTTCAAGGCTTAAACAAACACAACCGAAACTCCTAGTATTTAAGAAAACCCACCTAAAATTCTATAAAATAAAACGACAGAATCAAAATCATCGAAATCATATGTTAAATCTATCAACATTTCCAAAACTCAAAATAAACAGATTAGAAGTTCCAAAGAATAAAATAATAGATTTGAAATTTCATTCATAGAAACAATAGAACTCGAACTTTTAATTCTCCCCGAATTTCAGGAACTAACAGATTAGAAGTTCCAAAAAATAAAATAATAGATTCGAAGTTTCATTCATAGCAGTAATAAAACTCGAACTTTCAATCTCCTTCCATCCCACCCCACCCCCGACTTTCAAGAACAACAGATTAGAAGTAATAGAATACGAACTTTCCATTTCTCCCCAATTTCAAGGTTCATATTTTTTTAGTAAATAAAAGTTGTTATTTTATTGTTATTGCTACTTATTCAATTTTCACAATTTTTTGCAACTTACACACACGCACCCCAGCTGTCCCGAGACAGTATTTTTAAAGGTGAATCGACTGGGCTCTACATTTCTCTTTCACACACATAATCATACAATATATAAATACATAAATAGACATCCTCAAACTTTTCGACATTTATTATTGCTTTCAGTTTTTTGACATTATGTTAAAATTATCTTATATTAACATCCTTATAAATTAACCTTAATTGATTTTGTTGTTGGACAACATTTGTGCTTTTTCATTTTTATAATGAAATCGTTATTTTCTTTTTTAACAAACATTTTAATAACACAGTTTATTAAGACAAACGAACATTAATAACAAATGTCGATAGATTTGATTATATTAAATAAAGTTCTTGCAATCAAATCTCAACTTAATTACAATCATTAGTCAACCTCCAGTCATACATCTTCATCACACACAATAATACACTATTTCCAAATTTATTCGGTTATAAGCAGATAATTTGGACATAATATTCATATGACATTTTTGTGGTTACATAGAAAATACTCAAATTGTGTACTCATTTTTCATCATGACGTTTGTATATAGAACCAGTTGTCTTTCTCTTTTGTACCGTGATTTTTTTCTGTATTCCCTTAGTAAGTATATGTACATTTATTGGGCAGTGTACAATTTTTCTGCTCATGGCAGATTGAATTTGGAAATGGTGTATTATATTTTTAAAGGTCTTTGTGATGTGGGAGTTTTTAAAAGATGTACAGTACTTACGTAGATCCGACTTAAGTAAATTCGTGAAACTAAATTTCTCAATCTATTTATTATATTTAACGACCTACATTTAAATTGCTTTATTTTGTCATAAAATTTTATCATCATCCTACCAAAGAAACGTTCATTTCAAATTCAACAAAAAAAGTTTTAACTTTGGAATCATAACACAACACTAAAAAATATTGAAGTTGGAAAATCTATGCGAAATAGCACAAAGATTCGACTTTGCATACACTACTTTTCAGGCGATTATAAAAAATATAAATAAAATTCTTGACGTTGTTAAAAATGCTCAATCAATAAATTCAAATTTAAATCGGGATTAATACCGACATGTTGCGAAAATCAAGTGAAAGTGGATTGATCATTGAACCACAATGCCATATGTAATTTAAGGGGCTACAAAAAGGGATAAGGAAGCACCATACTCTAATCCTGACACAATGAGACGCTTAATAAATAAAGTTTGCTGTTGCTCATAAACTGTGTTTAACGTAGATAAAAAAGGAACATTTATCGCACACAAGCAAGACATTATCTGGTTTAAAGGATGCGAAAGATTGTTTAACGATTAAACTGTGAGGAAATTCTGTTTGTGATTTCCAATTAAAACGACCTTTGATGTATGGTTTTGAAAATCTCAGGGCATTTAAAATTAAAGCCTTTAATTAAAACTACATATTGTAAATTTTTATAATTTGTTGTTTTCATGGTAATATATAATTTATATATAATATATAAAGGGTAATACAATTTTGCGAATGGCGATATTTTTTGCCGTTTTTAGTTTTTAGTTCTAGTTTTATAGTTGGATTTCTTAGTGTTATTCATTTTACTCTGATTGGCCTATTTTTATTTTGATGTTATTATTTTAATCAGTTAGTTTTCAGTTTAAGGTGTTTCTTTAGTTTTAAGTTGAGTATGGATTCTTGGATAGCCTTAAATGGCAAAAATAATGTAGTAAAGTCAGCTTTTTGATGTCGGTAATTCCCTGAGTTATGTAATTTTCAACTTACTCTGCTTTTTGATTCCACTTATTATGGAACTATGGACTATTGCCAGCACCGGCGCTAGAGTTTCAGATTATGTGTGAAAATTGCATATTACCGCCTTCGCATTCCATAATAAGAGTAAAAAAACGATAAATGCATACATAACAAAACAATATAACTTTATTACTTTTAATTTAATTCATATTTATTATAAAAACATAAAAATCTTAATATATAAGCAAACTATTTTGAAAAAAAAGTACAATTTTGCCGCCTTTTGTATTTTTCCGCCGAGGCGCCTGCGTGAAAATCACGCATCGTACCCGCCTCACGCCGGGCCTGACTATTATATCAGGAGTGGGTACGCATGAGGCCAAAGAGAGCCACACAAATCAAAAAATTTTTATTTAATGTAATTGCATATTTTCACAAGTCAAATTTAACACAAGAACACGTAAAAGTTAAATTATGATAAATAAAATAAATATAACAAAAATTAAACGAAGACTTGCATTTGCCCACCGTTGCTATATATGATACTTATTCTATTTCATTTTATCAAAAAAAGAAAACAAATTAAAGGTGACAAAAAAATTATTATTGAAATTTCATAAATGTTAAATTCATATCAAATTTCTCAAAATGGCATGAGTAAATTATATTGTAAAATAAATGAAAATATGTAAATAAGGAGTTTTTCAGTTATATAAGAATTCAAATATAGTAGTTAGAAAAGGATCTTTTCTAAGTAAGTTTCGAAAAAGTAGTAAGAAAGGCTGGGAACTACTAATATAAAAAATTTAGTAAATATTACAAAACCGGACGTTATTACTAATATAACCTGGCATGAATTGCATGTCTCTATTTGAAGGTTTGAGTTGTAAAAGATCTTTAGATTATGATTATTATTATTACATTACAATATTTTGTATACCGAATTATGAAACTTCATTTAGCTGGAATAATTTATCCATGGTATATTATTCAAGTCTGCATATTACACTCGAAATATTGCAAAACATTGATAGGATCCTTTGAATCAAAATTGACATAACAATATGATAATTGACAGAGCAGATTCACATTGACATTTAATTCACTAGTAATACTGGTAAATGTACTGGTAAATGCCATTGTGCATTTCATTGTTCAATTCTAACAGCTACTGATGTGTTTAAAGATTACTTTTAACTGCCAATTATTTTCACGAATAACGCATTAATGACAGCTTTCATTATAAACCCTTGAACAAGCTTATCTTAGGTTTGTAGTTTTGTATTTATTTCACCACACTAAATTATAACACATTCGCTGCCACACATAATTTCATATTTTTTTGAAAATTAATATATTCTTTATTAGAATATTATTTTAATATAATATTTTCATATTCTCTCAATTAATATATTTCCTTTGAGATATCTCGTTTTTCAAATCCTTCTGAGAAACCAATCATTACTAGTTAGCATTTATCTTCAACCAGCAGTCTAATACATGACTACAAAATTATAATAGTTTTATGAGTTAACTCGTTGTTGGTAGCGATCGTGCTAAAAGACCGTTTCATACATAAAAGTGATGATCACAGATAGAATGAAGTTAGTTCAACACAGAAAATATTCTTTTAAATATGACTAAAAAAATGTTTCTATCTTTAAAGATATTGTGGGTGTAAGATTTAATGAAAATAGTTTACCACTCATACTACCCATAAAATTCAAACATAAAAATCCGCTTACCTTCAACAAATACTTCGAACTGCCTAGATAAAAGTAGATTTTCGAATTCAGTTTACTACTGCTGACAGCATATTTCCTGATTGTTTCATTTCAATAATTACATAACCACGTAAATTTTCGGCTCTCAAATTCATGTGTTGCGTGTGATGAAAATGAAGAAAATATAAGTCCATCTTTAGGGTCATATAAATATTAAAATGTTTGTGATAGGTTCATTGATAAAATAATGTTAAATTGGGTGTAATAGTTTTATACATTTAATGCAATGAATCTTAAGACTTTTGCGACACAAATATATTTTAATCATTGTTGCCTTTGTGGAACATTTAATAATTAATATTTTCTATAATAAACTTCACAAAATATACTGTTCATCTTTCACAAAAAATTTATACGAACAGCTCTGCATGGAAGTCTTTTAATGTCGAAAATATTTTCCTCTGGCTATTCTCAGCATCTATACGTGCATTAATATGATTGTTTATGCTTTGCTCTTATTATTTTATTTTTAAAAATTTTTCCAAAATCATTCGAATTATATTTCAGAAATGTTAGAATTGTTGAAAAATCGAGATTATATCATTAACAAAAATTTATCAAAATGTACAAATGAGTCGTTATCAATTTCAATTGGTTCTTACAATATTTTAGCTCAATGTCATTTAGTCAATAATTATTTTCTTTATGAAAATTGTGATAAAAAATTTCTTGATTGGCCAATTCGATGGATAAATATTAAAAAAGATTTGGAGAATTTAAATTGTGATGTGGGTTTAACTTGATGATGAGACTTTGATGAGTTTTTTGTTTAGATTTTCTGTCTCCAAGAAGTAGAAATTACACATTACTCATCTGACATAGAACCAGCAATGCTTCATTTAGGTACGTGTTAAGATTTTGTGGTACAATAATTGTAATCGGGGTCATCCATATTTTCATAGTTCTTATTGTACTTGTTTTTTGGATTCGCCTCCTTGCATGCGTACAAATGAGTTTCTCCACCGCCACTAAATAAGAATGTATGTTCACAAATTAAAATTAAATAATCCACTTAGAATCCTACAATATTAAAACTTTTACACACAATTCTTTTCAGATTTTAATTATAATTATAATTCAATTTAAAAACCATTGATATCTATTTAGTCACTCACCATCATTATGTTGATGATATCTAAATAATAAAAATTGAATAATTATTGTTAAATTAAATAAAATTATTGGGTGGATGTATAAAATAAAATGTATGTTACTCCATAACCCTGGAAAGTAGGAGCAAGTAAAAGAAATGAGAAAACAAATGAGAAATGGCAAAGAATTGAAAAAAATCAATCAATCAAATAATGAGTAAGGTCATTTTTTATTAAAAAGTACAAGGGAAAGAAAGGAAAACAAAAACAAAGTCGAAATTAAAATTAAGAGAAACTGGATCACCGAGGAAGCAATGAGATGGCGTTACATATCTCGACAGCTGTCAGAAATATTAGAATAATTGGAGAGGAGAAAACGAAATGTTTGGGGAAATATATTGAAATTGAAGTCAATATCAATAAGTGCCATTAGATTGTGAACTAATAAAGGAAATACGACTAGGATTGAAACAGCGTTGAAAAGTGAAGAAAGAAATTGAGAGAAACGAAGACATGCTAGAATTTGTAAAAAGAAGAAAACAGAAATTCTAAGAAAAGGAAGAATATAAAATAAAAACAAAACCCAAAGTCAATTACGAATTACAGGAAAAGCGATTTAAGAAGTTAAAATTATTGATTAAATTCGAGTCAAAGCCAATAAACTAACTAGATCAAATTTACAGATTATTGAAACCAGAAACAGTAGTCAATAAGTTGTGAGTTCCAAGTTGTATTGTAATAAGCACTCAATTTATCATTGTAACAGATAATTCTTTGTGTCACTGTAAATTGGTAATCAATTGTGTTAATCAATAAAGTTTATATTGTCTGGGGTTCGTTATTATTAATAAAGAAGGCACGCTTTGGAGTCAAATCAATCTAGAGACAAAATGATCAGATTCTGGGATTTGGTCAAAAATTTGTGGGTTCGATTCCGGGTAGAGTCGAGTTTCTTATATGATACTGATGAGAGTCAAATAAGTTCCAAACTAGCCTACTATTAGAAATTGCATTAAATATTACTTGAAAAATTTTATTTCAAAAAATTTTATTTAATATCAATATTTAAACAACCTTATTTCAATATTTATTAAAATAATAAAATATAATTATTTTTCCTTCTATTGAATGTGCAACTTAGATTATGGTTTTTCATCGTTCTGATCTCACTTTTTCGTTTGCCTTTCTTGACAATATTACTGATATTTAATGCTTTTCTTCCGGATTATGTCTAATTCTCTGATAAACTTTATTTAATGAAATTTCGTTAAATTATTCTGTTTATTTCTTTATTGGATAATATATCATCCTATGATCAATTTAATGAAAAATGTTTCAAAATATTTATTTTCAAATTTTTTACTTATTTTTATCAGTATTTGGAGAAGATTTTGATCATTCAACGAAAGACGATTATTATTATTATTATTATTATTATTATTATTATTATTATTATTATTATTATTATTATTATTATTATTATCATTATTATTATACAATAAAACAACAAAATGTAAATGTATCTTAATATTCTGAATTTCCCGTGTTCATTCTATGAATATTCTTCAATGCAAATACAGGCAGCAGATGGTGAATTTATTGAATGTGTAAATTTATTAAATTGAAATATTTGGTTCATATGAAATAATTATTTCACAGATAATTTTGTTATGTATGAATGTATTAAAAATACATCGTGTTTGATTAAATTTCTTAAAATATTTGCGGTCGTACTTTCATCCTATGTTGATACTGCATTCAACGAAATATATCTACTGAACAAATATATTATGAAATGAGTTCAGTGAAAAAAGTATAAATGGTTAAATGAAAGAAAATAAGGACAAAATTTATTGTATTATATTTTTTTTCAAAGCCAATTAGATATTTAAAGTCATAGAATTTTTACATTAATCTATAATTGTTATATAGACACAGGATGCTAGGAAAAGGTGGTACCGAATTTT
Organism: Schmidtea polychroa; assembly: GCA_959609185.1. Taxonomy (NCBI): domain Eukaryota; kingdom Metazoa; phylum Platyhelminthes; order Tricladida; family Dugesiidae; genus Schmidtea; species Schmidtea polychroa. The sequence goes on along the minus strand of CAUHTR010000024.1, from coordinate 131,511 downwards.
ATTTGTGTGTAATACTCATCACAACAAGCATAAAATGTAATAGTACTTTTAAAAGAAGCATTTATATATTAAAAATTTTTTAAAATAAAAAAATTTTAGAAAAAAGTTAAAAATATTAAAAAATTGAAAGATAACAAAATTTAAAAAATAAATAAAATTTTAAAAAAATATTAAAAATTCAAAACAATTTTTAAATAAGGTAAGAATTCAAATTTTTGTAATCCATGCAATGTAATAAGTCAGTAGGACGTCGTGTATTCCAGTATAATTCTTCATTTTCTTCACGTTTCTGCTCTTTGAAAAATTTGCTTAAAACAAATCATTTTTTAAATATTACGTTTTTTAAATTTTAGGATATAAAGGATTTTTGTCTGCAAAATCTGGTGCAAAACCTGATGGTTGTGCCATATTTGTAAAATTAGATAAATTTAATTGTGACCTATCAATTTTCGAAACTTTACTATTTCATCACGATGAGCTTTCAGTTTTGTCAACTCACAATGTTGGTCAAATAGCTTTATTGTCTCCAATATCGAATCCTGAATCGAAGATTTGTGTCGCTAATACACATCTCTCATTCAATCCTAACCATGGAGAAATCAAACTAGCAGAATTAAGTCTCCTTTTAGCTCGGATTGATGCCGTCTCTAATGCTCACAAGGAATCAAATCGAGAATCGGATTCTTATTATTTTCCTATTATTCTCTGTGGGGATTTTAATTCTGAAGCCAAATCTGATATCATTAAATTCATTACAGATGGAAGTTTCGATTTCAATAAATCATTTGCATCGGAAATCTCTGGTCAAAATGAGCAAGCATTCTGGGGAGAAAAAAGTCAATCTTTGTTATCTATGAGTGAGCTACCTCCTAGGTTAGGAATTAGTGATCAAATGATATTCTCAGAAAATTCTACGGATTTATCCGTTGGAACCGGTCTATTTAGTCATAATCTCAAATTAAAATCTGTTTACGAATACAACGAAGATAAATCAAGATTAGTAACATCTTATGTCAACTCAACGAGCTGCTCGGTTGATTTTATATTTTATCGCAATGTCAACTGTTTATCTCGATTAGAATTAGTCTCATATTTGAAATTACTAAATTCTGAAGAATTTAGCAGAGTTGGTGGAATACCTAATGAGTATCACGGTTCAGATCATATCCCTATTGTTGCCAGATTTAGATTGATTATATAACTGTTACATTTTTTCAGTTTATTATTATTATTATTATTCTTATTATTATTATTATTATTATTATATTATTATTATTATTATTATTATTATTATTATTATTATTTAATATTTATTTTTATTTATTATTAATTAATTATTATTAATATTATCATTATTCTTATTATTATTATTATTATTATTATTAATTATTATTATTATTATTATTATATTATTATTAGGGTTTGTTTAAATTATCTGTTTGTATAGATAACTTTTGTATAAAATTAGATATATTTCTGTTTATATATTTATCTCACTGTAAGTGTTTTCTTAGCATAATTTTAAAATTATAGCTGATATAGTCCTAGCACATTTCTCATATTATCACTGGTGAACAAAATCTTATGCTGTCTTTCTCAAACTTTGAAGCTTCTTGGCATTTAAAATGTAAGAACAAAAAACTCATCTAACTAATAGCTGATAAAATATAGCAAGACTTAACTTTCCTGTTGAAGTGAAATTTATTCATTAATGTTAATTTCTTTTAGTCTTAGTTTTGTGGAAAGGGCTTTTCGTTTTTGTCAGCATTGAAAACTAAAAATAGTTATCTTTTCATGTAACTTTATACAACTTTAATATTATCTTAGGCAAATTTCACGTGAACAATAAACATCCATCAAGTTACGAAATTGGGATTTTGGAATGTAGTTATAAAAAATGTTCTTGGCAATTAAGGCCTATAGAGGCTTCTGTTGTGTTCGTTTTTTTCATAACTTATTTAATATGACGCCATTAACTACAGTTTTAGAATCGCTTATCTAATGTGCTTGTTTGGTTGAAGATAATGTTTCATCCAAAGGTAATTCGGACAGCTTTGCTGTATCGTCTATTACATAATTCCACTTAGTACAAAATTAAATATATTTCTAGTAGATAGAAGGGAGCCAATTTAATTTTTTCAGAAATGCGACTGTTAAAACATGAGTTATATGATGTGTCATGCTTCAGAGAACCTAGGCAATAAGTCATGAGTCACACTTTATTTCAAAAATTAAAACAGACCCTCATTGATATAAAAATATATAACAATTAAATAAAATCAAAAGAAAAAATTATCAAAATAAATGTGAACGAATGATTTATTGCAAACTTCTGTGCAATGAAATGACAAAAAAGTTTGGAAATAAAGTCAAATTTTTAGATAAAGAATGAGGAAGGAAATAGCTTGATAAAATTACAGTTATAGTGCTACGATGGGGAGCGTTTCGTCATTTGTTCGAATAAATGTGTTAAATAAAGGAAAAGCAACCTCTTGAAACATGGTACCTTGGGTACTGCATCCATGATCTAAATTTGGTTATAAATAATTCATCGTCTGGTATTATAAACATATTTCGTGACAACATTGAATTATTACACTTATTTTCTCCAAAAGTGTTAAATATTGGTCTAACTTAAATGAGGAAACTGAAATAGAAATAAACTAGATGACCAAGATTAGTTTTCATGTAACATAAAATGAAACAGAATTTTCGAAAAAAAGTAGAAATCACACAAGACATTCATAGTAGAACGTGTAATTTTTTTGATGAATTATGTACTTCTAAGGAACCAAGTGACCCTACTAAACGCTTTCAAAATCACAGAGTTCAAAAGTTCCCTCGATATTATTATTGAACCATGAAAACAGATCTCAGGGTATTTCGAAAGTTGTTAATTTGTTTGCTTGTATTAAAAACCTAAAAAAAATTCCATTCATACCAGACAGTGAAATAATAGAAGTGTTTAATCAGAAAAAAATCTTTTATTTTGTTGTACACTTTTTTTATTTTTTATTGGAAAGCGGGACTGAATACAACGTGTAGAAATAAGATTAAATTTTTTTGTTCTGCAAAAGCCGAAAAACCTTCATCAGGCTCAACCATTTCATGTATTCTTTGATTAATCTCAATAATTATTGAAAAATATATTTAATTTAGTTACAAAATGATATATTTCACATTTGAAGCTATAATTTTAAAAGGTTTATTAAGATAATTGTAATAATAATTATTAATTCATTTAAACAATCAATCTAAATTTGGCCACAATAGGGATATGATCTGATCCGTGATACTCATTAGGTATTCCACCAACTCTGCTAAATTCTTCAGAATTTAGTAATTTCAAATGGGAAACTAATTCTAATCGAGGTAAACAGTTGACATGACGATAAAAGATGAAGTCGACAAGGCAACTTGTCGAGTTGACGTGAGACGTTGCCAATCTCGATTTTTCATGTTTGATATATTCGTAAACTGATTTTAATTTCAAATTATGACTGAATATACCCGTTCCAACAGACAAATTAGTTGAACTCTCTGAATTAAATAATATCATTTGATCACTAATTCCCAACCTTGGAGGTAGCTCACTCATGGATAACATTGTTTGCTTCTTTTCGCCGTTGAATGCTTGCTCATTTTGACCAGAGATTTCCGATGCAAATGATTTATTGAAATCGAAACTTCCATCTGTAATGAATTTAATGATATCAGATTTGGCTTCAGAATTAAAATCTCCACAGAGAATAATAGGAAAATAATAAGAATCCGATTCTCGATTTGGTCCCTGATGAGCATTAGAGGCGGCATCAATGTGAGCTAAAAGGAGACTTAATTCTGCAAGTTTGATATCTCCATGGTTAGGGTTGAAAAATAAATGTGTATTAGCAACGCAAATCTTTAAATCTGGATACGATATTGGAGACAATAAAGCTATTTGACCAACGTTCGGAGTTTTCAGAACTGAAATTTCCTCGTTAAAAAATTCAACAGTTTCAAAAGTTGATAAATCGTAACTAAATTTATCAATTTTCACAAATATGGCGCAGCCATCACGCCTGGGAAAAGCTTTTTTTGAAAGGAATCCTTCGTATCCTAAAATTAAAATATTTAAAATGCGACAGTTAATAATTGAATTGAATTGTTAATTTCTTTTAAATAATTATTCCTTATTACTTAAGGTTGTTACCTCTCCCGGTTTTGAATGCTGAAATCCGGGAAAACATCTTGTTTTTCAAAGGGTCTTAGATCTATGGTGGAGTAATAAAAATGTTGAAAGGGTGGCTTAATTTTGACAATATTACCCTCACATTTTTAAATCATCCATTTAAGAAACAAAAATTTTCATTTCTTTATCAAAGCATTATTTCTTGACTTTTTAAATATATTTTTTATGTGTTAAAGTAGATGAAAGCCCAATAAATTACAACAAATGTGGACATATTTTAAAGCAGGTGTAAAATGCTGACGTCTGCTCGGTAGCCAAAAGCGCTTTATTCTGTTGACTCTTGGTAAACAGGGTAAGCTTCGTAGTGTTACCAAAGTCAAACTAAGTTGTTTGCTTATTTTACTTGAAGAACCAGTGAGTTGTACAAGGAAGCTTGTACTTTATAATTTTATAGTGATAATAGTGATAGTCGTTCACAATCATACGGTCTGCTTATTTCGCCATGGTTCTTCAAGTTTAATTAACGGTTTTATCACAAATCATTCAACTTTTATGTGAGTATTCGTATTGTCTATTTTTGTGACTTGTTAGTGTGTTATTGTAATGAAATAGGTAGGCAGTAATTAATTTTCTCTTTCCTGAAGAGCTCATTTGTATTTATCATCTAGTGTTCCTATTTTAGTACATTTCTTATATGCGAACCGTACAAAATTTTTAAATTTGTAGTTGGTCCTTGTAAAAAATGGTTTCTCATCTCTGCAATAGACCATTGAAATAAATTTTTAACATATGACCCTATATTTATCCTTCCCTACAATGTAATACTTCAATCTCAAAATCTTTAGTGTTCGCACATCTTCTAACGCATCAATTGTCTTTGCATCTTGTCTAAAATGAAGTTGGGGTTACAATTTCAAGACAGCGGATCATTAGTTCAGTAATCATTTCAGAAATAATGAATATAGATTATTATTGTGGTCAAACCTTGATACGTTGATTGCATAGATAAGCCAAGACAAATGTGAAAATGTATACTTTCAACAAGATAGCACGAAAGCACATCCAGGTCGTTATCTGATATGTTTATTGGATGAAATCTTCATGTGTCATGTAATTTTGAACTCAAACTTCACTTTTTATCAACTTGGTACCACGAATTCCATCAACAAAAAATAGAAAATTAAAATCATATATAACTTTAATATATTTTGTACAGTTCTTTATCAAGTGTTATAACTGTCTATTTATATATTAAATTTATTGGTTTATAGCCTTGTGCAAATAAAGAGAAAAGAAATGCAAATTTTAACACTTGATCTGATGTTATAAATGTTTACTGACTAATTTCTTTATTATGGCAACAAATACCATTACAAGATATTATGGTGTTATAAAGGTAATAATTATAATAATTATGATAAAAATTCCAAGTTATAAATTATATTAAAATAATATCATTAGAAATAAATATTTTTCAAATACACCTAAACCTCGATTTGCGTCGTTAATTGGGACCCTAGAAAGACAATGCAAATCTAAATCATTTATCGTATGTGTTTATACCAGTTTTTCATTAATATCTTGTGATAAATTTCATGAAAAAAACTAAATTTTATTAATGAAAACATGTTGGTATATCATAAGTGTATGAATATCAACAAAAACTTTAATTCATTATAAATTAAAACAAAAGTTCGCTTAATTCATAAAAAATTATAAATTTATTAAATAATTTTTTAAATCCTTTAATTCATTTTAAATTTAAAGACCCCAGATTTTTGTGCATTGTTGCGTGATTTATCTTTTTTGATTGGTCAAAATAAATTTTATTTGTCGTCTCTAAAAATTTTACATCTTAAAAAATTAATAAAATTTAACAATGCAAATTGAAATTTTAACGACGCAACTTTGAAAACGATGCAAATCGAGGTTTAGGTGTATAATATAATTGTAATTTTTTAATATATATTTTATAAATAACTGTTTTTCAGTTACAAAAAGTTATTTTCTGTTTAATTAATACTGTTTTAAAATTTATAAATTAATTAGTTTTTTCCACAAGATCTTAAAACATACCTAACTGAATCATTGCCGGTTCAATGTCAGAGGAGAAATATGCAATATCAACTTCTTGTAGGCAATAAATCTAAACAAAAAATACATCAATTTCTCCTCATAAAGTTAAACCAACGTCACAATTGAGATTCTCCAAATCTTTTAATATTTTTAACCATCGAATTTGCCAGTCAAGATATTTCTCATCACAATTTGGATAAAGATGTTTGTAATGATCCAAATGGCATTGAGCTAAAATATTGTATGAACCGATTGAAATTGATAACGACTCATTTGTACATTTTGATAAATTTTTGTTTATAATATAATCTCGATTTTTCAAATATTCTGACATTTTCTAAAAAATTTGATTTTTGTATAATTTTGTAATTCCAAAAACAGAAAAATGACAATGATGCAAAAGTATTTACAATTATATGTGCAAATTTTGTTTGTATCAGGAAGTTAAAGATAAGAATCATTAGGTAAAATCTTGAGTAATTCAAGATAAAAAAATAACGTGAAGCCCATTCTATAAATCTTAGAATGGTAAAATATTTTTAATTTTATTTATTCAACTTTCAATTTGATGTATTATTTAGACTAAAGGTAATTAAATGGTGACGCAATTCCTGATAACTTAAATTTTTTAAGTGTTTTCATTACAAAACTTTTATAACGATGAAATTTTTAGACAACTACCTTAAAAATCGCAATATTATTAAGTTTTCTTTTTATTCTTAAATTGTAAATCTAAACACTTGTGATACTGTAATCACATTTGTGCCTTCTGGTCTTATGAAGTTTTAAAAATAATTAGTTATTGTAAAAAAAAAATATTTAATATGTGATTTAAAGCTATGAAATTTTCCCTTTCAACAAAGTTAGTAATTTCCTCGTAGAGCAAAAGTACATTTTTGTGCCCCCACAGCAATTAAGTTTGAAGATTAAATATATAAATTCTTGAATCTTTGCTTATGCTTTATTCTAGTGGTTATTTTTTATAAGTCATAGTCAACACTTAAGTTTTCTTTTCTGTTATTTACTTTAAAAATGAAATTTAATTTATTTAAATAAAAATACCCTCAAGTTATTGCGATTGATGCTCTGATAAAATAATTTAATAGACAACCATCAGAAAATGTGTTTATTTTACACGTCATAAAAGCCATTAGATAAGGTAATTTTATCTAGAAAAGCATTAATAAATAAAATTCTAAATTTGATCCACTTGAAAAGTTAGTAATAAAGGAAATCACTATTTTAGGCTATGATATAAATTGTAAATTACCTAAAATTAAATATGCAAAAGAAACCTCATAAGTTTGATAAAATAACAAAAAGAAAAAGTAAATAAAAAATTAAAAGCTTTTAATCAATGTTTTTATTGTTTTTTAATTATTGTGTAATTATTATAAATTTATTATCAATATGTTGCACACACCAATACCGATTACTCGAATGCTGATTGATCAATATCGAGTTGTGTAAATCAGATTGCTGCAATCAAATAAAGTCGCACAGTGAACGTTGTAACCTATAATATAAATCAATATATTTCTTAAGAGAAAAGTTATTAGAATTGTTTTCATTGGGCCATATAAAAAATATATAAAAATTATTTACATTTTTATTTTAGAAACGAAATATGCAAATATTTAAATAATATTTTTATTGTATAAAATGATGATTTCTTGGTAGCAGCATTTATTGTTTTAAATATTTTTATTGTAATAATTATAAATCACAATAATCACTAGAAGTCAAAAATAAAACAGCCATTACAAATATATTCAAGAACTGATGAGATCATGGGACTTTGCTAACGTATTGAGACCTGACAACTCATAAATAAGTAATAAGTCACAGGTGTCTTTTTTCCAGATTTAAACACTTCTGATATTTCATTAATTTTTATTATGTCTCCACATTAAAGTGACAATATGTTTCGGATTTGAGTTGTTTATATATCACTGAGATCTGTGACACATGTGAATCTTAACATTTTCAAAAAGGAGGAAAGCAGAGGAAAAAATAAAGTGTTTTTTCTTCTTCCTTCTGTTCCTTCTTTTCTCTGCAATAGACCATTGAAATAATTTTTTAACATATGATCCTATATTTATCCTTCCCTACCATGTAATACTTCAATCTCAAAATTTTTAGTGTTCGCACATCTTCTAACGCATCAATTGTCTTTGCATCTTGTCTAAAATGAAGTTGGGGTTACAATTTCAAGACAGCGGATCATTAGTTCAGTAATCATTTCAGAAATAATGAATATAGATTATTATTGTGGTCAAACCTTGATACGTTGATTGCATAGATAAGCCAAGACAAATGTGAAAATGTATACTTTCAACAAGATAGCACGAAAGCACATCCAGGTCGTTATCTGATATGTTTATTGGATGAAATCTTCATGTGTCATGTAATTTTGAACTCAAACTTCACTTTTTATCAACTTGGTACCACGAATTCCATCAACAAAAAATAGAAAAATTGAAAATTAAAATCATATATAACTTTAATATAATTTTTACTTACCTTCTTTTTTACTATTAATATTTCTCATTAAAATATAATAATATCAGTACGATTAAAACTGTTATATACCTTATCATTGACCGAATATGTTAAAGTTTTTTCTCTTTATTTTCACAATAAATATAAATTAAACACAGATTTTTGGTACAGTTCTTTATCAAGTGTTATTAACTGTCTATTTATATATTAAATTTATTGGTTTATATCCTTGTGCAAATAGAGAAAAGAAATGCAAATTTTAACATTTGATATGATGTTATAAATGTTTACTGACAACTTTCTTTATTATGGCAGCAAATACCATTACAAGATATTATGGTGTTATAAAGGTAATAATTATAATAATTATGATATAAAATTCCAAGTTATAAATTATATTAAAATAATATCATTAGCAATAAATATTTTTCAAATATAATTGTAATTTTTTAATGAATATTTTATAACTATTTTCAGTTTCAATAAATAATTTTCTGTTTAATTAATACTGTTAATTATTACTGTCTTAAAAATTATAAATTAATTAGTTTTTTCCACAAGATCTTAAAACATACCTAACCAGGCGCGTACGCAGGATGAATCCATGTGGTTATGTATATATATATATATTGGCATTCGGAATATTTCTTAAATTGTTTTAAGTTTATATATTTATTAATTATAGTTTTTTATATTGTTGTTGGAATCATGGGGGGGGGGGGGGGGGGGTAAACCCCCAGTAACCCCCACCCCCACCTGCGTACGCGCATGTACCTAACTGAATCATTGCCGGTTCAATGTCAGAGGAGTAATATGCAATGTCAACTTCTTGTAGGCAATAAATCTAAACTGCATCAATTCAACAATTTTTTGTTAATGAGACCTTTTGATCTGGTCTTAATATTATTATCTATTTGAAAACGATTGGGATTTGAGCTGCGGTCTGAAAATAATCATGACATTTCAACATGAAGCAATAAAAAGCTTATTTTGTTTATTTTGTTTATATTTTCCACTCAGAAGAATACCGGTCCAGAATGAGAAAGGTGCCATTAACGTTTTTGAATAAATATTTACAGAAAATTTAAAAGTTAAATGTAAAAGATACAATAGGAAAGGGATTTGCAACACCGTATCCCAAGAACTGAGAATTCACACTTAGTAAAAAGGATTTAGGTACGTCGTTGTTTATAAATAACATTATTTCACACAACACTAAATAAATGTTCGAATTTGCAGTAAGTATGCCAATTCTTAATTATAAAATATAATTTAATAACATAATATTTTTCTTGAAGGGTTTTCTAACATATAGTGCTATAGTGTTCATCAATAATTTAATAAAGTTCATTATATTTATGAATATTTCTTTAAAATGCGTTTTGTTTAAATTAATGAAGAAAGTTATATCACTTCCAAATTTAATATTCTATAAAGAACAAATTGTACGTCGCATCCACGTGACATATTTTGTGGTTATACAGAAGATACGAATTCATAATTTACTGGAAATTGATAGAATTGGATGTGTCGATTTGTCCCTTGGTTCAGACTGTATGTCCCTAATATGCATATGTGCTTGCATCGACAGTGTACGCATGTTTCTCCTTAAAACCGAATGTGGAAATGAGGAATTCTTTGATAGAAAGAACCGTAGGGAAATAATTTCCAATTTTTTGATAACTAGACAAAAAGTTATTTTTCTAGCAGATTAAATATATACAAAAAGTAAATTATTATAAAATTCAAATTTTTTTTATGTTCAGTTACAAACTTAATTTTAAAATTATTACGAAATTGAGTTTGAACTGTTTAATAATTTAAAGTATAATATTTATTTGAGAGTTTAAGGTTTTTTCTCAGCGGAGTAATTGTATGTAAAATCACGTTCTACTATTGAAAGTTTTCTCTCCATTTGATAAGGGCAATTGCTATCAGCCGAGTGTGAATGTTTCTTCCTCCATTCTGCTTCCTTGGATTCTAAGTGTGACAACAATGTATATTCATAAGAAGGGAATGAGAATCCATCCAAATCTTTAATTAAACTAGGACGTTTCATTGCCTTTGTAATTTTATCTTCGTACTCATTTGATGAACTCTCAACTGATGATCTTGATTTACCATATGCAATAATTGCTCTATAAGGACCACTTCCTTTGAAACAAAAGCTATCAGAAACCGCAAAATGTACTCCGCGTTTTCTGCCGGCAGACGCAAGAGATCTATTAGAATTCATTTTTCTTGGAGCAATCCGTTTAAATATTTCATAAAGATGTTTTGTATTTTCCATTCGTCTAAAGGAACACCAGTCCATAAATTGTTCTTTGTCCATATTATACATATCTAGTTCGTAGAGACTCATAAAATGCAGTCGGATAAGATCACAATCTAAAACATATATTATGCGATACCACATAGACGCAAGAGAATCATAATAAGTTCCAACCGGATATTTCTTGTGCAGAGACAAGTCGTAAACAGCATTGAAAACCATTTTTCAGAATAAATGTAAATCTGACAGAAATAAAGCGCGATCTTTATCAACTAAATATTAGAATCATTATTATTAATGGATTAATTATACATAAAAGAAATCTTTTATTAACAACCCTTTAGAAAACTAATTTTTTCTCAAGGCGTTTACTCAGAACTAAAGCAGGATAAAAGTATAAAATGGAAAGTATTAAATGTCGCAGTTATCTTTGAACGAATGTATCAAAATATTAGAGGAATATAAATATTTGTAAATATTTTTAAACTACAAGTTTATCCCGCCTAGATTACATACTTAACATACTAAAAAATATATCTATTACTTTATTTTTTTTTTGTTTTAACATTTCATTTATTTTCTTTACATCTGTAAAGTGAAAAATAAGTGCAAATTTTTAAACAAACATAAGTAAAACTTAAAATGTTAAATTAAGAGACAAACTAATTAATTAATTAAAATTAATATATTTCTGATGAAAGTAAGAGTCAATAGAAAAAAGATTAAAGACTAAGTGAGTATCTTCTTTGTTACTCACATAAAGACATCTTTGTTATTTTTGCAGTGACATGACTGGAATATAATAATAATAATATTTATGTGAATAATAATAAAATTAATTAATAATAATTATAATAATAATAATAATAAACTTGTGACAAAATAATAAAACAACAAAACATTTAATTGGGAGTAGTTTCGAATAAAATTCATAGGGCAATTCTTTGTGAGTATTTTAGGAACTAATTTATATTGAGGAAAACATTCATACAGATTTCTGCGAAATATCATTATTTAATAAATTCTTATGAAATTTAGCAAGAAACATGTTCATTTCACATTCAGCAAATTCAATTTATGCATGATAGAAAAACATGATTAATTTAGAAATCAATTCATAGGTATATTAAAAACAAGATTATTTAAGGTATCATTCAGTAAAATATTTAGTTAATTTATGAATATCAGTATTTTATTATCAGTATTCAACAAATTAATCAATAAAGATAATAAGTTCTTTTATATACTCAGAGTTTATCCGGCAAGATATTTTGTCCCATGTGGGTAATGGTCACACTCAACATGTTGCAAGGGTACTGGTCGCAAGGATATATTACTTAGAAATTCTTAGTGAGATGCTCATATTTATCAGAAATTCATGAATATTTTAAATGTAACTTACCGAATTCTTATTTCGAGCGACTAATTTATTGGTTAACTTTTTCATTTGGCAAAAGGTAATTTTTTCATCTAATGTTCGTTACCATAATTGCATAATTAAATTTGTTTTAATATGCACATATTGAGATAAAAATAGAATTTAAAAAACGTTGTGATTTCATTGTGTTAATAAAACTACAAGCTATCGCGGCCATATCATGGACAAGATGATACCTATTTTCAATGGAGAAGGTGACGTTCAACAGTGGATTCAGAAAGTGAAGCTAGTGGTAAAAATTCAAAAAATCGTGGAGTTGGAATCAATAATTACTTTATATCTAGATGGACCAGCTTTTGCAGTATATCAGCATTTGAGCGCGGAAGACAAACGCAACGCATTGAGTGACGGCAAGTAGACCGTGAAGTAGAAATGGAACGCAGAACCAGCTGTACTATTGAAAATAATTTCAAATTATAAAATCGATCCAGGGCTGCAGCACAAGTTTGACACGGAGGTTGATAGGTGGATTCAAGACTGGATGGCTAATTCCAACGAAAGACGTCGTGTATGGAAAAATTCCGTTATTGGCAGTAGAACAAATAAACAAAGGAAAAGTTCGTCCAGTAATGGATTTTCGAGAACTAAATAAATATGTTAGTAGCCATACTGGACAAAGTGATGTATGTGGCGAATCATTAAGGCGATGGCGAATGATGGGCGAACAGGTTATGTTAATTGATCTTAAAAATGCTTATATTCAGAAACATGTTGATGAAGACCTATGGGAGCACCAAACGAGACTCGGTTTTGGTTTAAATGTGGCTTCGAAAATAATGTCAACAATATTATGAAAGGTACAATATTACGGAAAGAGAAGATTTCAGGAAAGCAACGGATAGTTATATTGATAACATTATTGTCAACCAGGTAAGAATAAACGTCAATGAAGTAATAAGCCATTTATCAGCATACGGGCTAATTACAAAACCACCGGAAGAGTTTGATGATGCAAGAGTGCTAGGTCTCCAGCTTCAAACAAGTATTAACGGTCGTACGTGGCATCGTGGAAACATTTTGCCACACAGTGCGTTTACAACTATGTCAAGAAGGGAGTTATTTTCCCTCTGCGGTCAACTCGTTGGGCACTATCCCGTTGCTGGATGGTTAAGAGTAGCAAGTAGCTATATAAAACGACACAGTGCTGGAAGTAAGTGGGATGATACGATTGGAAAAATTGCGTTAAAATGGTTAACGAAATGATGTATCGTGTGAAAGAAAGCGATCCCGTGACTGGTGGCGGCACGTAAACAAGGACGGATTTACGATTGTCTGGTGCGATGCGAGCAATCTGGCATTAGGAGTTGCATTAGAAATATCAGGAAAAATCGTCGAAGATGCATCATGGATGAGGAAAAAAAACGATTTTGCTCATATAAACTTTGCAGAGTTAGACGCTGTGATAAAGGGAATTAACTTAGCCATCATCTGGGAAAGAAGCAACTTAGTTGTAGTAACAGATTCCGCTACCGTCAGGAGTTGGATAGATTCAGTTTTAACGGATACTGTCAAAATCTGAACTCATGGAATTGCTGAGATGCTAGTCCGAAGACGTCTGCAGATCATTTGTGAATTACGAAAAAGCTATGACTTAACGATCTCGGTTGAGTTTGTCCCGACAGATAAAAACAAAGCAGATGCACTCACAAGAGTCAGTAATAAATGGCTGCAAGCACCGTTGCTGTTGTGAGCCAAGTGTTACGAGAAAGTCATAGACAGCACCATTTCGGGGCCAAGAAGACGTATTTTGCAAAGCAACTTTGCCCGGACGTTACACTTGAGGATGTAAAGGTTATAATTAGTGAATGTTCAGAATGTCAATCTATCGATCCCGCGCCTGTAAAATGGGAGCATGGAGAGTTAAGCGTTAAGGAGATTTGGAAGAGACTGGCTATGGATGTTACACACTATCTAAGTAAGCTTTATTTAACTATGATTGATTGTGGACCGGGTCGCTTTGCTCTGTGGAGAGAAATAAGAGGTGAAGACGTGGAGACCATTACATGGAATCTTGAACAGATCTTTAGAGGTCGAGGTTCCCCTGATGAACTGGTGATTGATAATGCGGCATCATTTCGGTCGACACAAATGAAAGTACTGTGTCGCAAACGGGGTGTGAAATGTGTGTTTCGATGTGCGTATCGGCCATCAGGAAACGGCATAATAGAACGGAACCATTGTACAATTAAACGCATGGCAGCAAGAATCAACAAGGAAATATTGGAAATAGTATATTGGTATAATTTAGCATCCAATGACAAGTGCGGAACGCCACCGTCTTCATCCGTATTTTCATATTGCTGGAAAGGAGTTGGCGCTTGTTATACAGAAGAGAAGACACAGGACACGTCGTTCCAAGTTGGCGATGCAGTTTACGTTAAACCACCAAACGCGAAGTGCAAGTCAACATGGCGTGAAGGGATTGTAACGAAGGTAAATTCATCGACTAACTTCGACATCAACGGGATTCCGCGACACTATTCCGACATACGACCGGCTGTCAACGAAGCATCAGTGGAGAAAGGCAGGACAAAAGGACCTCGATATCTTGATGATTTTGAAACCAGTTTTATCGAGAACGAAGATGAAAATCACGCGGAGACGTAATTGCATAATTAAAATTGTTTCAATATGCACATATTGTGATAAAATAGAATTTAAAAAACGCTGTGATTTCATTGTGTCAATAAAACTACAGTTACAATAGTTAATATAACTTTATAAGAAATATCTGGTCATTAATAACAACATTCATTGATAATTCTTTATCATTTGGAGTAAAAATCTTTGTTCGAGACAAAAAGGAGTCATAATATGATCATTTGGTTAACCAATTAAGGTGCTTATTAGTTAGAATTCTAATTTATTATCATAGGGTGTAATATATCTTTGTGAGAATAGGTGTTATATAGGTTAAGATTTTTGAGCAACTTTTACCAAAACATGGATATTTTGTGCGAAGAATATTGGTTAAGTTTGTCATTTAAAATAATATTTTCAGACAATATTTAATGAATTCATTGGTTAATTATCTTAATTATCTTTGTGAAAAATACATGATCATTTATTAACAATTCATTAATAATTTTGGTATAAATTCTTTATCATTTGGAGTAATTTTAGTCAAATTTCTATCTTTGTTATTATAGAAACATGATCATTTGATTAACATAAGTAATTTACATGAAGTAATATGATGAATTTGAGGTGAAATAAAGTTTTCAGTTAATTAATATATCAAATTAATTTAAAATTGAGGATACACTGATGAAAATTCTAAACAAAGATTTGCATTCCACACCACATGAACATCACATAATAAAAACTCATTAATTTAAAATACTGCAACGTAAAATACTACGTAATAAATGATACAACATTAATATAATATTTTCCAAGACTAAAATTGATGAACTAGTGAATAGTATTAATATCATTTAAGTATTATGATGTAAGGACTCCAACCCACTTTCAAGGTCATCCCAATGTCCAGATCAAATATAAGTCAATTGAATCATTTTATTTTTTAAATTTTATTTATTTACTTCTATTTAATTTTTAATTTTATTAATTAATTATTTTATTATGTTTTTATTTTAATTACTTACTTTAGTTAATTTTTTATTTATTACATTTAATTAATTGTTTTATTAATATTTTATTTTAATTACTTGCATTATTTAATTAATTTTTTTTGGTTTATTTATTAATAAATTTTAATTGTTATTAATATTATTATTATATTTATTTATTAATATTTTATTATTATTATTATTATCTTACATTTACATTTAATATATTCTAACAAGAGCGTAAATTGTGACAATGATATTTCAATTTGTAATTAAATCATTGCCATGTATGTTTAACTATTTAATAAAATAATTAATTAATAAAATTAAAAATTAAAAATAGAAGTAATTAAATAAAATTTTTAAAAAATAAAATGATTCAATTGACCTATATTTGATCTGGACATTGGGATGACCTTGAAAGTGGGTTGGAGTACTTACATCATTCTACTCTGTGGCACCGGTACTATAAACTATTGTCGTCTACAATATGCGATGAATTTATTTCTATTATATCGAAAGATTTAAAACTCACAATAGTGAACGAAATAAAGGAAGCCAAATTTTATCTCTAATTATTGATACAACACCTATTATATCTAACGTAAATCAGCTGACCGTCATTATTCGCTATGTTCTTTCAAGTGGTATAAAAGGTATTTAGGATTTCTACCTATATTTTCTCATACTGGTGAAAACTTGAAGAAAGCTATTTTAGAATTTTTAAATAATATAGATTTAGACATCACTAACTGTCGGGGTTATGATAATGCATTTAATATGCCAGGTAAATATATGGGACTACAATCCAGAATAAAACAACATATTTTTTATACCTATTTTATACCATGCGCAAATCATTCATTAAATTTAATTGGATACGGTTCTCCCGAAGGTTGCATGAAAATGACCACTTCAATATCGTTCAGAAATTGTACGTATTTTTTTCAAGTTATACGCACACATAGGTGGAATGCATTACTAAAATTTTGTAAGAGCGAACACCTATTTGTGACACCAGGTGGTCTGCTTGTTCCGATTCTGTGAAATCCTTAGATGAAAATTATGAAGAAATTAAACATTTTTTACGTCATTTTTCCTAAAACAAAGATGAAAAATCATTAACAAGGTCCGAAGCTGCTGATTTAAATAAAAAGCTTGATACATTTGATTATGTACTGTTACTTACTATATGTGAAAAGATTTTAGAGAGAATATATGCTTCAAACAAGACTAATCAACGAAAAGACGAATTCCTAAATACTGGAGTTTTAATATATGAGCAACATTAAAAAAAGACTTGAGGGATATAAGGATATAAAACTATTAATAATAAATTCAAAACAATTTTTCATGATATTGATGTTAGTGACTCTTCAAAGAGGAATTAAAATGTTATAAACAAGATTTAAAGATAACAGAACTGAAAAATGAAGTATTTCGATTTAAGGTAATTTATTTAGGAAAATAATATTATTGCAACATTTAAACAAAATTCTGAGAATTTATTTAACCCTTCCAATAATCAATGCAAGACCAGACCAGAAAAATAAAAATTTTTAAGGCCAACAAAAATGAAATAGTTTATCATTACTTTATATAGAAAAAGAGACATTAAATAGCTCTATTAATTATGACAAAATAATTGACAAGTTTGCATAAAAAAGGCAATATAACTAATCAATCTGTGTATATTTGTTTAAGTATAAATTTTTGATTTATTAAATTATGTTTATTTAATTTTCTCTCTAACTCGTCAATGTATTTGTATCTTGACGGCATGGTATGGACTGAGCAGGTAGCTGGGGCTGTGCTTTACTGCGCAAAGATATAACTCGAGAACACTCTAGTGGTGGGGAGTGAGATAGCGTGGCCTGCATATGTCGCTAAATTGTTTAAGTTGAAAAAAATACTAACAGGTTTATAAAATAGCAAATTAAAAATATATACTTTTTACTCACAAAAATTTCATTTTTACCCCATGTGGGGTAATTTACCCCGGTTCCCCGACCGCTGCACTAAGTATTCTATGCGCACATTTTCATTGACATAGAGAGGTCCAAGTATAAATGCACTTTTTTTACGATATGATTTTGGTGCGTAAACAAAAAGAAACATTTTTGACAAAAAATATGAGATTGTGAGATTCAGTGAATGTTATCCTAATAGAACCTCAAGAATCAGTCTATGTAAGTTTTTAATGAAAGCTATGCGAGTAAAATATTAATTAGACTAAGAAAAATTTTTGAATTTGGATTGAATTTGAACCATTGGAGTAACAATAGCCCGATGAAACATTCAACGTGTAGCAATTGACTTGAGTTGATTTTAAGAAAAATATATAATCTGACCAAATAGAAAAAAACTATAAATCCAAACCATTTTATCTACTGCATAATCATAAGCTTGAGCCAATATTTCTTTGAAAATAAGAGTTTTGTTATCGTCATCTTTTATGAGACATATAAAATTTCCATAAATTGATATTATATATTCGAGGTAAATATTCTTTAAATAGTTTTTCAACATTTTTTAACAATTTAGCCTTTTTCTCATGTGAATAAAAAAAACGCAAAGTATAGCCTTAGTTCGCGATTGTCGTTAGGATTGTACAAAATGTATGAAATTAAAAAAAATTTCGTATGATCAAAATCTATTAAAATTAATTTAAAGTTTGTTAAAAAGTAAAAATTAATTTTTGGGAGGGTTGTAACAAATGAGATTTTGAAGATGAATAAAAAAATGACAATAGAAATTAGATACTAAAAATAAAAATGGTTTATTAATAAAATCTTCTAAAATCTTGATCTAAAATCTTCATGTTCTTTTATTTTTGTGAAAAATTTTCAACTTCAAATGCCCATTCTCCATTCTCAGGTTTGTAACTTAGGAATTTTACGCCAATTTTCAATGAATGTTTAACTAATTTTTCAGTAAAATTCATTTTGATCAAACGTTCACAATCCCGAATTGGTTCCTCAGTAGATTTATCATTTGGAAAAACATTAAACAAAACGATTTGAGCTGATTTGTTCAAGCCTTGACCAAATTCTGGCAGTTCTTCATTAGGATAAACTCTAAATTCATTTGTATTAAATTCTACTATACTGTCAAGATCCATCCCGTAGACATTAGTTAGACCGAAAAATTTTACTATTCCGAAACCTTTTCGTCCAATCACTAAATTTTCAACCCAACATTCTTTTTCTCTAACTAATTTATCCATTGTTTCAATATTTGGTGAGGTGTAATAACCTTCTTTCGTCAGTTTAACATTTGAACTTACAATTGAATCATATTCAACACTTTCATCGTCACTTTCATCGTCACTAACATTCTCATTTGCAGATTCATATTCGCCATCATCTTGGCATTCAGAGTTTTCAATTGTTCTAAATGTTTCAAGGTTTTTATTGAATGAATCTGCAAATGAAACTTTCTTATTCTTTTTTTCAAACTGAGGTGATTTTTTTAGAATTTTTTTTAACAACAAAGGGGTTGAACATTGATTCTTTTTTGTCTCTGTCATAAATTGGCTTGCAGACAACAGTGGATATTCTTCAATCGTAGAATTAGGATTTATATTTTCTTTATTACTATAAGGTTTCAAAGTAATGGGACTATTAAGAGAAGCATCTATTGGAGAGTATTTGTTATTTCTAAAACTGTTGTTTATTTCATCAGTAGATTTGTTTCTCGAGTCATATAGAAAATTCCCGATTCCTCTGAAATGCATTTGGAGATAAATACTTCCAATCTGTACGTTTTCCAAAATATGGTTCTGGAGATTCAATTTCTTGATCAAATCCGCTAAATAATTCAGCAATGTGATTTGATCGAATTTTACCTTGATGATGAAGAATTCGTCTTTGGGAATAATTTGGGAGTAATTCAGGCAATTTATGTACTGGTGTGCTTGGTAATTGTCTTTCTAATCTTTCTTGATCATTTGAAATAAAAGACAATTTGTTCATAAATAATTGACTATTTCCATAAGGATTATTTCCAACTAATTGTAAAACCTTATTTTGTAAAATTTGGTGCTCTAATGCTTGGTCAGTTACAGAGTTGTATTGGATGTTTCCGGTAGTATTGAAATGAGATGCGTTAGAGGAGTTAAAATTGGTTATTTGGTTGCCAAAATTATTTGGAATCAAATTTCCAAATGCACTCGGTTTATTGACTGTTGAGGAAAAATTGTTTGTTGTATTACCAAATGCGGTTGATTGAGTGTTTGTCGGATTTCCAAACAAGCCTTGAGAAACTGCTGCTGAGTTTGTATTAAATGATAAATTAGAACTTCCAAATCCGGTAGTTTGGTTGTTATTGCCGAACATTCCAGTTGAAGGATTTGTATTAATTGTACCAAATGATTTATTCTGTTGATTACTGGACCAACTATTACACAAACTGAGACTACTAGAATTTGGGACGGATCCGAAACTATTTCCAATAACATTGTTCTGGCTATTAGAATTAAATGAAGAATTCTGTTGTAGTGTTCCTACTCCAAAACCTGTGGTCTGAGCTTGGTTAGTATTTGTAGTTTGGAATAATGATTGTTTAGATGCATTGTTCAAACCTCCAAAGGTATTGGTTTGAGGAGTATTATTTAAACCTCCAAAGGTATTGGTTTGAGGAGTGTTATTTAAACCTCCAAAGGTATTGGTTTGAGGAGTATTATTTAAACCTCCAAAGGTATTGGTTTGAGAAGTATTATTTAAAGCTCCAAAGGTATTGGTTTGAGAAGTATTATTTAAAGCTCCAAAGGTATTGGTTTGAGAAGTATTATTTAAAGCTCCAAAGTTATTGGTTTGAGGAGTATTATTTAAACCTCCAAAGGTATTGGTTTGAGGAGTATTATTTAAACCCCCAAAGGTATTTCCTTGAGTAGTATTATTTAAACCTCCAAAGGCATTGATTTGAGGAGTATTATTTAAACTTCCAAAGGTATTAGTTTGAGGAGTATTATTTAAACCTCCAAAGGTATTTCCTTGAGTAGTATTATTTAAACCTCCAAAGGCATTGGTTTGAGGAGTATTATTTAAACTTCCAAATATATTAGCTTGAGGAGTATTATTTAAACCTCCAAAGGTATTGGTTTGAGGAGTATTATTTAAACCTCCAAAGGTATTGGTTTGAGAAGTATTATTTAAACCTCCAAAGGTATTGGTTTGAGGAGTATTATTTAAACCTCCAAAGGTATTGGTTTGAGGAGTATTATTTAAACCTCCAAAGGTATTGGTTTGAGAAGTAGTATTTAAACCTCCAAAGGCATTGGTTTGAGGAGTAGTATTTAAACCTCCAAAGGCATTGGTTTGAGGAGTAGTATTTAAACCTCCAAAGGCATTGGTTTGAGGAGTAGTATTTAAAGCTCCAAAGGCATTGGTTTGAGGAGTATTATTTAAACCACCAAATATATTTGCTTGAGGAGTAGTATTTAAACTTCCAAAGGTATTGGTTTGAGAAGTATTATTTAAACCTCCAAAGGTATTGGTTTGAGAAGTATTGTTTAAACTTCCAAAGGTATTGGTTTGAGGAGTATTATTTAAACCACCAAATATATTGGGTTGCGCAGTATTTGATGACCCAGTCGCATTAGATTGAAGAACTCCAAAATTATTGGTTTGATTTGAATTACCAAATAAGGAATTTTGTGGCTTTGCTACTGCATTTGAAGTAGATCCAAATAGACCGCCATGAGCTGCACCTTGAAATTGACCACTTTGCGGATTTTGTAATGATTGATTGTTAAAATACTATTTTGATTAGTCTGACCAAAAGTATTCGAGACTCCTATTGAATTAGGATTAGAACCGAACATTGTCGTTTGATTTTGATTTAATCCAGCTGTGGCATTTCCAAACAGACCGCTAGAGGAATTTTGCTGAGTTTGATTGTTATTTGCACTTCCAAACAAACCTGTGCCTTGTGCAGGACTTGAATTAAAAACGCTGTTTGTAGAATTATTGTTACCGAAAACATTATTAGATGCAATTGCGGAATTATTATTAGTTGTTCCAGTTATTCTATTACAGTTATAATCTTCATGTCGCAATTCTTCGGAAGATTTTTTTTCATATTCTTTCATTCCTGATGTGTGATTTAACATAGTTTGAATGGTAGTGTCCTTGTTATTCTTTTTAATTACATCTTGATCTAAATGAGCAACAAATTTTATAGGAGTTCCAATTATATTCGGTGTAGCACCAAACGATAGTGTTTGATTTTGGACAGAAAAATTATTTGAAGTTTGGTTATTTGAGAAAAGGTTACCTAAAGAAATAATCAATTAAAAAATTTGTCATTTTTAATTTACTTTGAAACATAATTTGTAAAATTTATTTGTAAATTGAAACATATACAAACAATTTTGTTTCGTACAAGATTTTAATTGCTTTTTAATTTTAAATTAAGGAGGGAAAATTAATTTTTAAGGATATACGTTTTTTATTAGATTTTTAAAATTTTGAAAATAGTGTAAGCACTTTTAAAATATTAATTTATTTAACACTAATTTTCGGCACAGGTTTTTCAATTGTGTTTTTTATTTTTAAAGAATTTTGTATAACAAACTAAATTTTATTTCAATGTGAATAAATTTTTTTAAAATTTTTTGAAACTAAATTTATTATTTTTATGAAAACTAAATTCTAAAATTGTTGAAATTATAAACTAGAATAATTAAAATATCGTAGATTTAAAAAAGGTCGATTTTGCTTATAAAAATAATGGTAGTCACAGATCAAAACAAGGGAATCAGGAACACATATTTGTTGTGTTATTGGGTCGTTGGTGAACTTAAATTTAATAAATTATTTCTCTTATTCCAAGCGTGCTTTTAGTTGACCCACAAATAACAATTAACATTGGAAACTTTATTGAATATCACAAATATTTTCACAATGAGACAATATACACAACAAGCTAACTGCTGCTGATAATACAGTGCTTATTACAACACTATGGTGAAGAATAGCACACGCGTATAATCTTGATTTGACAAATCTCTCACAACTGAGGAGTATAACAATTGGTAATTTAGCTGGTTGTTTTCTATTTTTACTATTTTTATTTATTTCTTTTTTTTAATTTGTTATTTAGGTATCCTCAACATATCTTATTCTTACATTTTGAAACTTAATTTTATCATTTTATTTAAATGATTTCTTTAAATATTTAAATTTAAATATTTGTTGATATTTTCCTTATTTCAACCGACTTGGTAGAATTTTTCTCATATTCATTAAATAATTTACATTTTTATCATTTATCTTTTAAATTTTATTTTTAATATTATTAAAAAAATCGCAGATTGTTTTTTAAATTGTAAAAATTATTAATATTAAATTAATAAAATTTTAAATTAATTATACCTGGATTAACTGTAACTATTATATAATTAAAAAGAGAGTTTGAAGACTATAAATCAGTAATATATCGAGGTTTGTTGATACTCACGAATTTTTGGCACTGCCTTTTTCAAGTGAATTTTTCAAGCTCTCTTTTTAATAAATTATTATTATTATCATTATTATTATTAAAATGGTTCTTTTCACTCTTCTTTCTATTGAAAAAGAAGCTGTGACATTTTTACAAGAAAAGGGAAATGAAAATTCACTTCAAAAAGGCAGTGCAGAAAATTCGTGAGTATCAACAAACATCGATATATTACTGATTTATAGTCTTCAAACTCTCCTTTTAATTCAATGGATAAAATAATCAGTGGTGAAATTGGAACAAATAAAAGTTCTTATAATAATATTATATAATTAAATATTAAAAATTATGTGGATAATTTAATGTCGTAATAAAATCTTAAATATTTATATTATATTATATTTATATCAATTCAGTAATGTTTAAGAAAATACCCAAAATCATCAAAAGTTGAAGTTGTTTGAATATTTTATTAAATGGAATAGCTAAATTTTGAAATGTCATTTTTGAAGCTAAATGAATATGTTAAATGTTAAAAATATATTACAGATTTTTAATTATTATTTTCATTGAAATTTTATTGCATTTTAGTGAAATTATCAAATGATCATAAATATTTTATAATTTTTATTAATTGTTTCACGATAAAAATATTGAACTGGTAATAGATGATCAAGTAATTTGAGGTGTGCCTCCCAAGGGAGGTGTACAAATATCTTAATTGAAATATCACTTTATTTTATTTATACAAAAAAAATTTTATAGCACAAAACATTGAAAAATTTTCAATTATTATTTAACATAAAATTTTAACTAGAGGTGGTTTTGAAAAATTTCAAATGGTTTGTTTTCAAATATAATGGTTGCATCGTCTTTATTTATTTAGCTCGGGTAAATCAGACATTTATTTAATATTTAAATCGAATTAATATATTTTATGTTTATTAAAACTTGTCAAAAAACGAAATTAGTTAGAATCATGTGAAATTCGGGTTCAGGATAAATTCAAAAAGCCTTTCTATGCTCTAAATTTTTATGCAATGATAATATGAAACTTGGAAAACTTCAAGAATTTTTCTCAAAAGTGCATCTAAATTATTGTTGAGATACCCATGAGTCTCTCAGGCAGAAGAAAACACGATAACACTAAGTCAGCGGCCGGGGAACTTTTTTAATCATTACCCCAAAATATTTTTGTGTAAGTTGATATTACCCCATGGCGAAGAGCAAAAAAAACGAAATCGCCTCTTTTTAGCATCTTTCATGATAATTTTGAAAAAGAAAACAATAACTAAAAATTTAATTTAAACATAATTTAAATTTATCAATGTAATACCTAGCAATACATAACGGTAATAATAGTAATATAAGTAAGTAATTCACGTTTTGGAGAAATGATGTTGTTTCATGTTCGATACAATTGCTTCAAAATTGGGACTTTTTGATGTGAGAGCGATTTGAATTAAGTCTTCGCCGTTTAATCGATTTCTGTTCTTCGTTTTTATGTTCATTAGAGTGGAAAAGCCTTGTTCGCACAGATATGTTGTTCTAAATGACAGCAATTTTTTAACCACCTTTTCATGTGCAATTTTGAAAGCCTTTGCAGCTTTTGACATTCAAAAAGACGACATATTTGGTTTACTCTCAAATTGAATACGTGCTTCTGCCAAACCTGAAGGTTCTTCTGGTATCATAGCAATTTCAAATTTAAAAGGATCTACAATCCAACTGACAGTACGTGTATCAAGATCTGGAAAGTAATCTGAAAACCGCTTTTTGAGTTTGATAAGATGTCTTACAATTGTATCATTGATATCAGTAAAAGTAATATTTTCGCAATCTTCCAAAAACAAAGCTAACCTTGAAAAAGAAGCTATCTTGTTCTGTTCTACTTTCTATCTCCAATATTGCAGCTTTAATCCAAACGCTGACACTATTTCTCTCGCTGAAATGATATTAATATTCGTTCCTTGCAATTCTTTGTTTAATATATTTATACTCTCAAAGATTTACGCTAAATATGCGAGATATGCAACCTAGGAAGAGTTTTTAAACTTATCTGCGAGACTATATTTTTTTGATCAACCATAAAAATTTCGACTTCAGTTTTGAGAGTCCATACTTGATTTAGTACATTTCCGCGAGAGAGCCACCTTACTTCTATATAATAAAGTAGGTCCGTATATTCAGCTTTACCGTCCTGACATAATTCACGAAAAAGCCGCGTGTTTAGTGCACGTCCCTTGATAAAATTTACAATCTTGATGACATCATGCATGACGGCTTCCAGTGTAGGTTCTAAATATTTGACCATAAGGGCCTGGTGATGGATCATACAGTGAGTAACTTCAATATTTTGGTTATTTTTTTTACGAAAGCCGAGAAACCATTAATATGACCCAGCATAGCTGGAGCTCTATCCAAAGATACAGAAATACAGTTTTCCCATTTTAAACTTTGCGCATTGAAGTATTACACGAGATCTCAACTCGAGAGGAGAACAAAACAGCAATTCCTCTTCAAAATTATCTGCACCTTTGTAGCGAACATTAACCATTAGCTGTGAATTGCTACTAAAATCAGTTGTCTCATCAAGCTGAAAAGCAAAATATTTAGCCTGTTTTAATGCGAAAATAACCTGTTCCTTCACATTTTCTGCTAATATAGAAATTCGTTCTTTCACAATTCTCGCAGACAAGGGCACTGCATTCAGTTTCTTCGCTTCTTTTTGACCACACATAATCTCTGCCATTTTTACAGCAGCTGGTTTAACCAAATCTTCACTAATAGTGTATGGTTTCTTATTTCGAGCAATCAACCAGGTTACTTCAAAGCTAGCCCTTGATGCTGAACGCTGATCAAATGTACCAAACAAGTTTCTATTCAATCTTTGTCTTTTAACAGATATTTTTAAATTTGCAAAGTTTTTCGTGGTTTGGAAGATAGGTGTGAATGCAAATTATCTAAATGTTTCTTCAATTGACTTTTTTGAAAGATTCTGAAGTCAGTACCTTCATACATATAACACACTGTGGTTTCATTGTACCATTGTCTTCTATTTGTGTAAAACCGTAATTAATGAATTCGTCTTGGTATGTTCTTTTTCTATTTGCTGCCATCTGAAGGGTGACAGAAAATAATAGTTGTAAAATACTTGAATTAAATTTTCAAATTGCGGCTCATCTTGATCGATATGTCGATGATTAATGATAAAATGGTGGTCTTGTCAGCAACTAACTAGTAAAAACTCGCTCTCTAACTCGTCAATGTATTTGTATCTTGACGGCATGGCATGGACTGAGCAGGTAGCTGGGGCTGTGCTTTACTGCGCAAAGATATAACTCGAGAACACTCTAGTGGTGGGGAGTGAGATGGCGTGGCCTGCATATGTCGCTAAATTGTTTAAGTTGAAAGAAATACTAACAGGTTTATAAAATACCAAATTAAAAATATATAATTTTTACTCACAAAAGTTTCATTTTTACCCCATGTGGGGTAATTTACCCCGGTTCTCGACCGCTGCACTAAGTATTCTATGCGCACATTTTCATTGACATAGAGAGGTCCAAGCATAAATGCACTTTTTTTACGATATGATTTGGGTGCGTAAACAAAAAGAAACATTTTTGACAAAAAATATGAGATTGTGAGATTCAGTGAATGTTATCCTAATAGAACCTCAAGAATCAGTCTATGTAATTTTTAATGAAAGCTATGCGAGTAAAATATTAATTAGACTAACTAAGAAAAATATTTGAATTTGGATTGAATTTGAACCATTGGAGTAACAATAGCCCGATGAAACATTCAACGTGTAGCAATTGACTTTTGACTTGAGTTGATTTTAAGAAAAATATATAATCTGACCAAATAGAAAAAAGACTATAAATCCAAACCCATTTTATCTACTGCATAATCATAAGCTTGAGCCAATATTTCTTTGAAAATAAGAGTTTTGTTATCGTCATCTATTATGAGACATATAAAATTTCCATAAATTGATATTATATATTCGAGGTAAATATTCTTTAAATAGTTTTTCAACATTTTTAAACGCTTTAGCCTTTTTCTCATGTGAAATATAGCTTTTAACATATTGATCGGTTAAGGGGAACTGGTGAACTAATCTTTCAAATATTGGTCGACCATCTTCAAATGATGTACTTTGTGCATTTCCTAATAAAATATTCCATGCATCAATGTCCCATGGATTTGATTTAATACCATTCTCGGCTTTCAATATTTTATCAGGATTGCTAACTTTATTTTCTGCCATATATTCCAAAAAATATCCCAAATCGCATATTTTAACAAATTTCATGAATTCAAAATTAAAACAAAGAACAATCACTACTAAATTCACAAAAAATTGGTAAAGGAGCAGAACAAATTTTAGAATCAAGTTAGAGGAACACATCCCCAGATCAATAAAATTGGAATTAATCGATTTGTGGATTACACATTTTGCTTAATAACCAATTGCCGGTTCAAGCTACAAGAAATTTGATCGAATCAATACTTTAATTGAAAATTATTAAATTGCAGAAGAATTCATTTCTCCCGAGTTAGTGCAAAATATCAAGTTTAGCAGAAGCGAATCGAAAAAATTGGAACAACCTGTTTCATTACAAAATCTGAGAAATTCGTTTTATTTTCTGGAATTCAGTTAAAAGATAGTTCGGTACGTAATTAATTTAAAATACATTAAAATTTTAAGAGAATCAGTATTCACCTTTTAATACTGTATTGCTCTGAGGTTATAAATTTAAGTATCAATTATTATAATAAAGTATTGTCCAATTTCTGAGGCAATACTATAGCGTGTAAATTTGTGGAACTACTCTCATCTTTCTACTGTTCACCTTTGTCGGACTGTTGGAGCATTTAGGGCCAGCTTTGACACTTAGAAATATCGTTCATGGCAGTTTGTATAACCAATTTTCTGTACTTTAGAAGAAACCAGTTTTTATAGGTGTAATTAATTTCTAAGCATTTGATTAAAATAATAAATTTCTAAACTAACGGATAATTCCAAATAGTATGAGTCATATTATTTAATAATATAACCAAAAAATAAAATTTCCTAATATGGTTAAGTAAATTAGTCATACTATTTGAATTTAAAGAAATATAAAAAACATAATTGTATTTTGAATCATTCATCAGCTAGATCAAATACATCTGGTTGAAAATCGTACTCGTTCTGAGTTAATGTTGAATCTTCAAATATCGAATTAATAAATTCGTTTCGGAATCTCTCACCATAAATAGCATGTTTAGATATATGCCAATCCTCAAAATTCTCCGAAAACCCAGCTGATTGAATAGAGTTTTTTATGTTTTGGATAGACATAGAGCTCCAAGCATTACTAATCCAAAGATTCACAAGCCCTTGGTTAAGAGCCTTGGGATTTCTACGTCTATTCTATTTCCTCGTAGTTTTTCCAAATATTAATAAAACTGGAAATTCTGTCTTTAAATTCTTTAAAAATTTTAATATCTCTTGCTTGTAAATAGAGGGTTAATTCGCCGGGTATTAGCACAAGTTTTATAATTCTTTTTCTGTAGTTCTCTTTTACAAGTTCTGAAATATGAGCACGGCAAGAATCTCATACAATACATTTTCCTTGACTAGTATCAAACATTGGAAACATTTAATTTATCAATGCGATTATTAAATCTTGATTTTTCCCATGCTTTTTCTTGTGTAACGCTATAAATATTGTTGAGCGAATTAATATTTGCAAGATAATTATTTCCTTTGTGAATAGCAAGAGGTACAGCTTTTCTTCCATTAGCCCAAACTCACACAATTACTGTTATTCGCATGGAAGAAAACTCTGGTGATTTCATTATTACGTGTCTCCGTCCGTTTAAATCAACTGTATGGGTCCTATTATCTTCGAAATAAACAGCTGTTTCATCCATTAACAATGTTTTCGACAAGGCAACATTAGGGATCGTAGCTCTTAAAAAACCCATATAATTAATGGCATGGGAAATTAACGTATCATCTGATAAATTCGTAAAGTTCGTTGTTCTTCAAAGTGACAATCCCTTTCTTTTCATGAAACCGTCAATCCAGCGGCCTGAAGCTTTGATGTCAATATTATTTTGTTTTCCTAATGTAATAGCTCGATCGGATATGAAAGTTCTAGTAACTTTTATTTTTATTATTCTTAATTCAATAATTTCATCAAAAATTAATTCTTCAAGAGATCCCAGCAAAGTCTTTCTTCCGCCTCCAGACGCTCTTTTCATCGATGCAGATTGTGCTCTAATTACTTCTTTGTTCTTATGCTACTGCTGAAATATAGATTGACTATAATCGGTAATGGAAAACCCGAGCCAGTGGGAAGCCGAGCGCAATGAGACCCGAGCAACAAGATAAAAAGAAGAAATATGTTGAGCCCTAATCAAGGATAAATAAATTAAAATTATCTAAAAATCATCAAATATTGATTTTGGGTCCCGAGGAAATAATTTAGCACAATTTTCTAGATAATTGGTCTCTTATAAAAAAAGAACTCAGAAGTGAACAAGCCGCCAGTTGGTCGAAGAAAAGAAAGCTAGAAATTTAGTCAGAGTATCAAGAAAAACCGCGAAGTTAGTTTCAATTGAATAATTTAAATCGAACGTACCAGAAAGAGACATCTCCCATTGGAAGATTCATCCCTACTTGAGATTTGCAGTAGTATTGAATGGTGCAAAAAGTGGTTGTATCAAGTGTAGTGGAATCAGTAAAAGTGTAATTATATTAGTCTCAAATAAAGATTTTTTGTTGGGTGTTTAATTTGTTTTCAAAGAACACGAAGGAGTCAGACAGTGATACCGACTTGCACCAATACCCAACAAAAGTTAATTAAAAATTTACCGAATTCAATTGAATGATCTCTTCACTAACGAATTTCTGCGGTGCAATTAATTTCCAAAGTTAAATTCCGATAATATGTTCAATCAATATTGATTGCTGGACAGTTGTTTAGTTTTGAGTGTAACACCACTAGTAGCTGGTTTATTGTGAGCCTTCTCGTTAAATTAGAATCTAAATCTATCTAATTTTAGTGTCGGTTTATTGTGAGTCTTATTGTCCTTCTTTGTTCAAATTTGTATTACTATTTATATTAATTTAAAGTTAATAATTCTATTTACAGTAATTATTTAATTACTAAATATATGTATACATATTTAATAAAATACTATTTTTGTTTAATTTCTAAATGTAGTAATTTTTAATTACTATTTTTATTCTAATTCTTATTATAGTAATTGTTAACGATCTATTTCTATTTTAAGTAATTATTAAATACTAATAATAATTAATTTTATTTAATTCAAAAACTTTCCTAATATATTTAATTCCGGCCCGCACCTAACCCCAACAGTACCACAAGGTAAATCTCCAAGATTTTAAATACTTGCTCTAAAAAGATTTGCATAAAGTTGTGATGTTTTAAAAATTTGACCAGATTTCGAACCGACTTAATGCATTTACCGTTAGTAGGATGGCGTTTCACAGTTCTCGTATCAGCTAAATCATTTCTGTAAAAATTCAGTATTATCTTTAGTTCTTCATTATTTCCATTACCATTTTCATAGTACTGATTGCAGGAAGACATTAGTGGCTTTTAGTAAATAGATTAATTGTAGAACAGGTAGAGAATAAAATGGCGTAAAGGGAATTGGAGAAGATTTGAAGAAATTTATTAGTTGACAAATTAAACGAAAAGAAGCTACTTGAGTATTTGAATAAAGTTGTGAAGAAAGTCAAAGAAAACAACCAACTATATAGTCCTAGTTGATAAACCAATCAGTAGTTAGTGATTTTCCAATCCGGTGTTATACACAAGTGCTATTCCTCACTGAGTGTTGCAAAAAGCATTGTAGTCACCAAGCAGAATGTTGAATTGATTGTCAAATGTTATTTGTGGGTCAGTCAAAGAAAGCTTTGGAGTCAGAACTTTAAATTTATCACCAACTCAATAACCCAACAAATATATCGTTTTATTACCAAAAGATAATCGAATAAATCGCATTGGAAATTTCAAGATAAAAAAGAAAACTTCAGATAATTGCCAATTTGCTCCAACAGGATTTAGAGAGGTAAATTAACGGAATTGGAAAATGAGTTGTGAAAATGTGAAAGTAAATATGGTGAAAATATATGCGTTGGGTAATTTCGTTAGTAATTATATGTTCCATTAAGTGCATGACAAATCGGTAATTATTTAAAAATCTAATAAATTTTTGGGTTGGAAAACAATAATAAACAAAATAACATTGGAAAATATTCAAAAACATAAAAGCAGGTAAAACAAATAACAAATCACCCAATTTCAATATTTAATAATTCAATAATTTAAATGGCATTTTATCGATTTGAAAAGTTGACAAACAACCAAATTGCAATTAAATCAATAATTATGATCGGTTTTGACGCGATGGAAATATTTGACCAGAGAATTAAGTGCATATATACAGTTGGTGTCGTGCTCTGTGATCGGTAATACATGAGTGAAATCGATCAGTTTTACTAGCACTTCTGAATCATGATATCCATTTATTTCTTCTCCCTCACACCATTTTCTGTCATCAATTTTATAATAATTATTGTTTGTACTGGCACTTTCAAAGGCCATTAAAATCGATGACGCTATGAATCCCATTTGTTTTTGATGATTGAACCATTCGAGAAGTTTTTGTAAGTTTATGATGAATTGATTAGCAAGATATTTGGCTCGATTGTGATCGGGACCCAAAAACATTTTAATTCCTAAATTTCAATAAATTACGTAATATTTTTTTTATATTAAGTCATCCAATTTATCAGTAATACGCATAATGCTCACAATTAGTAGGTAGACTGACATAGGAAAGGATTGTTTCATAAATGAAAATATTAATTATTTAACATTTTTTATTTATTAACATTTTTATACTAAGTAATCATCGTTTTCTATTACCGAAAGGACTGGTTCAAACATACATTGTAATTACGGAGATTAGAGAATGAAAAGATAGTTTCCGCGATTTTCGTTTACTAATCTTAGAAATAATTTATTAACAAAAATAAATTTAAAATTATATAAAATGTAAATTAGAGTAAAAATGCTGTAGAATTCCTTGTGAAGTTTTGGTGATAATTTCTTTTTGGTCATATAAATTCTGATGTTTATTGAGTCTAAAATAGCACAATACACTTATTTAATAATAATTTTATTTCTTTTCAGATTATAACTTGCTATTTTTATTTATTTAACACGAAATTGTGTTTTATATAAATTATTGATTTGTTAAATGAGTTTCTAAAATAGTTTTAAATATATAAGTTAGAATTCCAAAATCAAATCCTACATATACGAATCATATACAATTTAATATTTATCGATATCCATTTCGAACAGAATATTAATACACTTGCATCGTTAATTGGGACCGTAGAAAGACGACGTAAATCGAAATCATTTATCGTATGTGTTTATACCAGTTTTTCATTAATTGGTATCTTGTAGTAAATTTCATGAAAAAAACCAAATATTATTAATAACAACATGTTTTTATATAAGTGCATGAATATCAACA
Source organism: Schmidtea polychroa (assembly GCA_959609185.1). Taxonomy (NCBI): domain Eukaryota; kingdom Metazoa; phylum Platyhelminthes; order Tricladida; family Dugesiidae; genus Schmidtea; species Schmidtea polychroa. Next base: position 98,458 of record CAUHTR010000024.1, on the reverse strand, counting down.
AAAACTTTAATTCATTATAAATTAAAACAGTAAATTAAATAAAAAAACTTAAAAAATTATTAAATTAAAACAAAAGTTCGCTAATTTCATAAAAATTATAAATTTCTATATCTACAGTAAATTAAATAAAAAAACTTAAAAAATTATTAAATTAAAACAAAAGTTCGTTAAATTTCATAAAAATTATAAATTTTACATGTGATAATTTTTTAAATCCTTTAATTCATTTTAAACTTAAAGACCTCATATTGTTGCACATTGTTGCGTGATTAATCTTTTTTGTTTGATCAAAATAAATTTTATTTGCCGTCCCTGAAAATTTTACATCTTAAAAAATTATTAAAATTTAACAATGCAAATTGAAACTTTAACGACGAAACTTTGAAAACGACGCAAATCGGAACGACAGAAATCGAGGTTTAGGTGTATTTGTGTTAAGCAGATAAAATATCTTTATCTATAATCTGTAATGAAAAACAATTCTGATTTGCAATTAATAAATCATATAAAAACATCAATTTTGTTAGAGGTTATTATTGATATTATCAATAACTTTACAACGTACAATTTAAATTTAAACTGAAGCAAATTCAAAATTTACTTTATTTTATTTAATTTAGTTTATTGACACAAGAATTTGGCAATTTCTTCAAAAATTACAACAATAAAATTTGCGAATTCATCTGTTCATTAAATAAAAATATTTCTGTCTGTCTATTTCATTCAGTGCAAAATTTGTATTATCCATTTGTATAAGTCATTCAAATTGCTTGTATTTTAATTTTTGTAACTATTTTAATAATTGATATTTTCAAAATTGAGCTAATATTTATTTCACATCTAAGAGCAACAATTACAATACAAAGCATTTAAATAAGTAAGACTTTAGATATACAGGAATTAGATTTGGTTGTCAAATTATATTAATGTCGCCTGTTAGATATTTACTACCAGTAAATGTGTCATCATTGATGAATTTATTTTTAAAAACTTACTGGAAAGGAGAAAGTTTTTTTATATATATTTTTATATGAATTATTATGCAAAACGATTTTGGGAAGAAAATAACTGGTCGATTTAATAAAAAATGGCAGTACAGTAGTAAGCGAGCTTTTATAACCGACTTTTTGATAACTAGCTGATACCAGCTGAAGTATGCAATAAGAATTTTTCAAATGATTCTTTGGAGATTTCAGGTGAAAGACAATATCTAGTCAATAAAAGATAAAAAAACGAAATTTTATTTGTAAAAACATTAATGACTATAATTTTTATAATTGTATACTATACTACTATTTCGCGCTACGTTTTTTACGAAAGTTATTTGAATTGTGAAATTCAATATAACAAAACTTTCAAATATCAGAAATAGTGATTGATAGAAAAAAGAAAAAAGAGAATTTACAATTGCATTCACTATTCTGAACAAGAAATATCAATTATTATTTTATTTTTAAAAAAGAAATCGAAAATTCATTATCATAATTTTTTATGACATCGAAAATGTTACGGTGTAACATAATTCAACGAAATTTCACCAAGATGTTCAGAATGAAAAATAATAGTGAACAGTAAAATTTTTTATGAGTTTTCACTCACAGGGTCTATGGAATGTTGGATATTATCTTTTTAATTAACACAATATAGGTCTGCGATAAATAACAACTACAATATCCAATTTTTTTAATTTCACGGAAGGAAAACTATTTGCTTATTTATATTATAATTGCAATAATATATAGATCAGCGATGGCAAACCTTTTTGACAAGAGTGTCATTTTTTGAAAATATCAACATACGGGTCAAGTATTATTTTAGTTATTAAAAATTTAACAAAAATTCATGTAAATATATGATTTTATTTATTATACATTACATAGATATATATTCGAACACATTCGTGTGATTATTATTTTATAACTAAAAAAACAAAACTTCTGGGTCACTTGAATTCGTTGAATGGGTCAGTGTTTGACCCGTGGGCCGTACGTTCGCCGCCGCTGATATAGATTGATAAAAACATAATGATATTGATTGATGACAGACAAACGTACGTCTTTTGCTTATTTATACTAATTATATAATTTAATATATCCCTTACATTGACATTAATTCAAATCCCAGAAATCTAAAGTACCATTATTGACGAACAATTCTTTTATATGATGAAAACAGATTGTTCAAAAGTGCGATTGGAGTTGTTTGTGTAACAAATGTTTGCATAAATTTATTAAACACTAATTATAATATTGCAGCTAATGCATATATAATGTTTACATAATTAAGAGAATTCAGGACTAGATATTCTAATCATAATGAAAATATGACCGTTAGATATTAGAAAATAATAATCTACTTAAATAATTATACTATTAATAAATTTTAGCATTTTTATTGGTAGGATACCTGATTTCGATGTTAATTCAGAACTGAAAATTTGGAATAAAAATATTTATAAGAATTGAATAAATTAATGATTTTTAAAAAAGATACCAACCTTTTGTATAAACTTCATCCTGATTCAAACTTCTGCCGTGATATCTGTCAAAGAATAGTGATTTTGGTTCGTGTACCTTAAAAAAAACTTCAAGGTTTGAAAAATGCGCATTAAAAATATTGAAAAATACAGCCACAATTCCTTTGGAATATAAGGATATTTCACAAAATATTAGGGAATTCTTTTAATCATAAACATATCAAAAATCCTTAGTTAAAAATGTATTTTTTTTATAAATTTACGAGGAAAAAGTTGATAATATAATTATTTGCATTAAAAATTTTAATAAGAAATCCATTTTTAAAAATTACTGATATGTTGAATTATATATATATATAGTCATTTGTTAGTTACTGTTTTCGAAGTGAAGAAATAAACCTTGGATACAAGGAAGGTTACGGCTGCATTTCTGTTTTTACCGACGACCAATTCAAGACAATAATCGAAGCTGACCAACTCAAATAAATGCAACAAGTAGAAGAGGAAGTCAACATTGATCATTCCACCATCGTTCTTTATTTGAAAATTGAAGAAACCTGACAGGTGGGCACCGCATGAATTGAACTAGAACCGTACTTCAGTCGAATAGTGATGTGTGATGAAAAATGGATTTTTTACGATAACAGAATGCGTCTTATCAATGGTTGGAAAAGAATGAAGTACCGAAACACTTTCCAAAACAAAAGTTCCATCAAACGATGGTCATAGCGACAATACTAAAGACAGTATTCACTATACCATCACAGCAGCTAAGTAACCCAATGTAATCGATGCAATGAATCAGAAACTTTGACTCCTTTGTCCGGCATTGGTTAACAGAAAGAGGCCCAATTCTTTTGCAATACAACGCTCAGCCACAAGTCACATACATGGCTAACACTACATAAGCTTAATTAATTTGGGCCAACATATTCATCTGATTTCTCACCAACCGACTACCACAATTTTAAACATTAATTTTATGTTAACGGAATAAATAACCTTTTATCTCGTTGGCAAATGTATAAAATCTAATGGTTCTTATTTTGATTAACAAAATTCAGTATAAATCAAATTACAGCGTTTCAAAATTTATAGTAAAAAACCCACATTATTTGCTACAAACCTAATATTTTAATAAATAATATTGATGTATATTAAGATTTGAGGTCCTAACTGAAAGATATTGAAGTGCATACAAACCTTGAATAAATTTTTTTTTCTATTATAACCTTAATTATATTGACTTTAATTTAATTTTAACCCTTTTGACCCAATACATAGTATATTTTATAGTAATTTTTTTGCTAATAATTTGAATTTGTTTTCAATCTGTCATTAATTTATAATGTAATTGTTGAGACAGATGATCTCACTATAAATTACCAACGGAGACTATATATCTCAAAATATATAATACCTGGTCAATAAAATAACTCGATTTGAGGATTGTTAATGCTTTAAAATGGTCACATTGTAAGTCCAGAAAATGTGAATTAAAAGGATAACAACCTACAAGAGTATTACCAAAATTACTACAATAAAAGAATTTTAAATATCAAATGAAATTATGCGAACTTCAGACCGAAAATTGAGAAATATTGAGCTCTAAATAATTTCTATATTAAGATATATATCTCTGAGCATGTGTTTTCTCATTAGAATTTCATAAGAACAATATACAGAAAGAGTATGAAAGACACGAGACTGAAACATATACTTCGGCTAGCAACCACAAATATCGGTATCGCTCAGCAACTGTGGCTACAATGTTCCTATTACATTTATGACATATTTCATATGGTTTATTATTCCATTACTAGTTCTGTTTAAATAAAATAAATTTTGAAGTGAAATTAACTTAGTTTTCAATTAATTATATTCTATCGACTATTCTATTGCTATAATACTCATTATATATTTAACGAGCAAAACATCTGCAAAGTAAATATTGGCTCTCAGTCTTGAAGAAATTAGACAACTTTGATACATTTTATACACATAATATTTAAAATTATTAAAAAACATATTTCACACGCAATAATATTTAATCATATACCTACTAAACTATAATTACTCTGTTTTTCCACCATAAATCGCACTCAACTAATTGATATTCTTACAAAAATGTTTTCACTACATCCAACAAGCCGCGTCATGTATTGCAAAAATTTATACTTAAATAGTATTATTTATTATAGAAAAAATCATTTAAAAATTGTCTTATGAATTCCGAACAAAATCCGTCGGTTATACCTATTTTTATAATGCATTGATTTTTATAATTTATTTTACTAAAGAGATAAGAGATAATTTAGGGGTTTGACCTATATAGGAGATGTTACCATTTGATCACATTGGGAACTTTGTCTAAGGTGTACTTTTTACGTTTTTTGATTGATAACTCTGGGACAAATTGTGTTAAATACTATTTTTAAAAAAAATTCTCAAACAAATTAATAATTTTTTTATGTATTGTTATTTTTAAATAAACGTGTAAATATTTTTAATATTTTCAATTAACACCAGAAGCTCTGTAACTAATAATAGATATGAATTATTTTAGTTTAAAACTTCTATCTAATCGCTCATCAGACATATAAAGGTATTAATGTATTTATAAATAATAATTTAATTATATATTTATAAATGAAATAAATAGTTAAACATACATGGCAGTGATTTAATTATAAGATAACGCCAATCAAACATTCTTTTCACGATATATTTCGACGGTTTTCCTGTCATCATCAGGTGGGATATTATATTATAAAATTTTAGCATTCAGAATTTAATTTAATAATTTAAAATTTATTAATTATTTAATTTAACACAACAAATTAATACATACAAATACAATAATTAATAAAATTTTTTAAATTATCAAATTAAATTCTGAATGCTAAAATTTTAAAAATAATATATTAATTTAATTATAATTTTTAAAAATAATTAAATGTTTTTATTAAATAAAAAAGTTTTTATATAATTAATAATCCTTAATTTACATAGTTATTATATCCCACCTGATGATGACAAGAAAACTGTCGAAATATATTGTGAAAAGAATGTTTGATTGGCGTTATCTTATAAATAAAAGCTGACAATTTTAATTTTCAAATATTTTATTTCACAGATAATAAATAGCCAAACAAATTATGCAAGCAATTGTTAATAGTAAATACTCTTTTTAAGATTAAAGTTAATTAATTTTATTATTTGCTAAATGAAAATTATCAGTAAAATCTTTTATATATTACCCATTGATTGACTATTTACATTTTCTATTTTCTTCATTACAGATTATAGATCAATATTTTCTTTTTTCTTCAAATCTATAATCTTAAATGAAGGAAAATTTTTGAAAATTATCATAGAATTATATCTACAACATAAATAATAAATTTATACTGAGATAACTAATTTATTGAAAAAGAAGTTAATTGAATCAATTTCCGAATATGGACACTATTTACAAAGAACAATCCATTAAATACCTATTTATACTATTAAAAAAATAAATAGGAAAGTGGGGAAATAATCATGAATTGCAAAAACAATAGAAACTTTTTTAAATTATTACATATGATGATTTTTAATCTATCAATAAAATCTTTTATTTTTTTGGTCACCTTTAATCTGTTTTCATTTTTTGATATTTCATTTATTTTTATTATGACAAAAGATAAAAAATTAATTGCTGACTGATTGACATAATGAAAATAAATGAAATATCAAATTCAGATTCCTTTCACCGTTCACGAATACTAAAAAAGAAAAATTTTTAAAAATCAAGTATACAAATAGTTAGTAATAGAAGTTTAAATCAGAATATATTTTGATCATTACTGTGCCAGGAAGTAAAAAATATAATATACAAAATTAAAAAAGGAAAAAATGAAGCTAGCGAAATTTATTGTAAAGGAAAAACCAGTGTTGAAAAAATCATCATTTTTCGAAACTCTTCTATAATACGACTATATCCAACCAAAAGCTACGGAAGAAAATCACAAATTTTCGAAAGGAAACTTAAATTCAATTCAAATGCTCTTTAACCCCTTAACGCATATGTACGAGCGTAACTCGGGTAAGTGTTACTGGCAAATTTGTGCATGCCAGAAAGAGATTCAGGTGTATGAAATATAAAGTTTTGTTTAAGATTCATTAACGATTATATCTCGGGCAGTGTAATAAATTAATGAAAAAGAAGCCGAGATGTTAATTTGTAACGTAACCTTGAAGGGCGGGTTGTTCTTATCTTGGTTTATGATTATGTCTCCTGAGCTAGCCGATTACCTTAGTTCTCATAAAACAGATATTTATGGAACCATGTGGGTACACAGAAAAGAAGTACCAAGTCAAATACAAAAGGCGAAATTGAAAAAATGGGAGATTATCGCATTCCAGAGAGGTAAGATAATAGTAATGAAATGGCGGGATAAGAAGGATATTTGCTTATTATCAACTGTGTACAATCCCGAGAAAGTTAGAACAGATACAACTGGTAAATATTAAAAAAAACCTAGTAAAGATATTATGAAATCTAAAGTTGTTGTTGATTAATAATTTATATTCATTTTGACTATAATTTTGACTATTTTGAATATTAAAAATAATATTTTTGCATTGACATAGGTCTATATATTAATTATCAATAATAAAAAAAAGATTTATTTTTGCCGTTGTATAAAAAAAACGTGCGTTAAGGGGTTAATGGCAACATATTTTGTGTATGGTTTTTGAATTTTCAATCTTTCATGGAATAGGATATTTTTAACAAAGTAAGATCAAGATAAAGTTGACAATGCATAAATTGTAGCTTTTTACTGAACATGAATTTGAACAGAAATATTGGTCTGATAAAAATTATGTAATAACATTGAATTTTATATAGAATGCTAGAAAATCTTTAAAATAACAAAAAAATTATGTGTGACCAACGCACGAACGTATATACGACGATAATTATACAATTAGATTTTACTGATATGAAAAAAATTACTACCCGTGACGAGTAAATGTTTTTCATGTATGAGTATATTATCAAAGAATCTTTGCAATATAAGCGGTTAGTTCCCATAGGAAGTGTTTTTATTTGGCGGAAGTAGTTGTCACTGACAGAATTGAATAAATACTTGAAATGTTTTAGTTTAATGCTGATAATGAAGTGAATAACTATTAAGCAAAAGAATTATCAAAATTAGCTTTATATAAATGATTTAAATAAAATATTATGTGATATATAGTGACTCCTTTTATTTTTGTATTTTTTACTACATCTCACAATGTTTATAGTAAGTTTTGATCCCTTCAATTTTTAAATTTGTAAATAAAGTAAGATCATATGAAATTAGGCCGGGTAGGTTAATTTACAATTATTTGTGGATATTTAGATTTCAGCAATGGATCGGTAGTACAGATCTTTACTAGCACAATACACTTCAGCTGCAATTGCGAACCAACATTGGAGCATTTCATATTAAACTATATCTAAATACATTAACAAAGATAATGTTGAGAATCTCAAGAAAAAATTGATCTGAATTCTCGTATTTTATTGAGTGTCCTCAAACGAAACATGAAAATCGCCTTCTAGTAATTGGCGTTTTTGCAAGACTCTAATTGCAGGACTCAAGAGGTACTAATTGTCACCTAAAGATTAAAAATAGAAGAAATTCGTAAGTGTAATTTGAGGTTCTTAAAGCATGACAAGATATAGAGTCCCTAATGCACGACCAATTTTAAGATTTATATAATTCAGATGCAGGAAACGTTTACCAGCGCTAACTAAATTCATGAACAAATAATCACCTTGTTAATCCGAAGCATCCGATCATCAACAATTTCAAATACAGATATTCATTAGGATATAATGCATATCTAATGCACTATTATTTTTTACAAAAAAAGAATCGATTCGACTTTTTATTACAAAGTAATTTTCAGAATTTCTCATTAGATTAACTCTTCTCTCTGTCACACGAAAATAATAATTTCCCAACATTCTGCTTCTTATTTATACTAAGAATTCCTTTTCCTCAAAGGTGATTGGCTCAATTAACTCTGTCCACAAAATTCTTGAAAATGTATCTCTATTTTTATCCTCACTACTCAATATTAACAATCATTTTTAACAATCATTTATATTTTACTTAACTGTCGATTTAATATCGCTTATAAACTCATTAATTATTTCTTTTTTTAGTTTGATTTTAATTATTATTTAAGATATTAATTACTATTATTAGTAACCATATTTGTAAATTCATTTTCTGCTTTATTATCAAATTAATCACTGTTTAAGACCTTATGGCAATATTGCTAACACTCAATAGAAATTACTAAATATATGTTGTGACCAGAGGGTAAAATTTTATTATTTAATATTTTAGAGTTTGTATTTCTATTCACGTCGGTGAAGACTTATCAAACTATGTTCTATATAGAATTTATCTCATGGAGCACAGTATTTTTTGATGATGTAATTCATTCTGACATCCTTAATTAACAATGGCCATTTCAGTTAAGACTAATTTTAAACAAAAGGATCAAGTATTCAAAATAATTCATAAATCTCTGAATTTCAGAGTTTTGGAGCTCAAATTTTTTAAGTAAGAATTTTGAATATATTTTCAAAGACTTTGGAGAGAAATATTCTTTTAGCCTCATATTCCCAATGATAACATTGGCATTTTAATAATAAATTTTAGATGGAAATTTCGCTAAAAAATATAATTTAATACAAAAACTAACTTTAATTCCAGTAATTAGAAATCCAACTGATTCTCTCCATTTATATTTTTCTATTTCTGTATTCTTTTTCTCAGGTGACACTGTTGGTTCGTAACTCACTCTTCCAATTTTTACATCTGCTACTGATGGTAGTTTAAATTGATAAAGCAAATCTTCGATTCCAATGTACAAATCTTCTTCTAATAATTATGTTCATATTAAAAATATTTGAAATTTATGAAAAAATTAATTGCATAAGTAAACGGTAGTTGAGGACCAAACTACAACTCAATTACCAAATAAACTATTAATAAAATTTAAAAAAATAAAATACAATACGGACATTTAAAATATGCGGCATATCATTTATTTGATGCTGTACCATTATATTCAATTATAAAATTTATAAAATCGAAAGATCGTATACAATTAACAAATCAACACCTCTAAAAATGGATAAGGAATTCCATTACTAATTACGAGCCAAATTCTAAATATTTACTTTCTAACTTACAAATACACAAATGAACTACAAAACAATAAGAACCAAATGTTTTATTTAGCGGACTTATTTGGAAAATTTAATGACGTCAAAACAAAGCTGGAAGGAAAAGATGTAACAATTATCCAAGCTTGGACAAGAAATATTATATTTATTACTACGTAAGGATTATCAGTATTTTTCAAATCTGTGAAAATTAGAAATAAATGAAAACTTGAAAATATATACAAGTCGTCTGCAAGATTGAATAATCTAGCAATTGATTAAGGAATGTACAATTGTTTTACAATGTAAGGATGTACAATGCAAGTACAATGACTAAGGAATATGCACTGTGAGGCGTTTTTTAATTTGTATTAAAATGATGGTATGATGTTGTGCATGTTTGATTGTATGTTGAAATCCTTACATATACATTAATTATTATTTTTTAGAAACAATATTTGTATTTTAGAAATAATATTTGTATTTTAATAATAAACATGTTAATATAATTTGTGTTATGGATTCTTTTAATACCCGTATCTCTGTGGTTAATATGTACAATTTTAAAATTCCATGTGACCACTTATTAATACTCATGTGTGGAAAGTGATATGCTTAATTTAAACTTAAGATAATTTGCGAAATTAAATTAATAATAAATGAAATATAAATAATTTATTCAAAAAACGCTGAATTTTTAATTGATGAAATACACTAATCGAAACATATATGATACCGAAATACATATTTATTAGGATAGTGCGTAAATAAGGTTGATTTTATACAAGGTATATACGGTAAATTATAATTATCACAAATTTTACACAAAATTTTATCAAAACTTTAGAGTAAAGAGGCGTTTTGGTTATCTTTTAATATAAAAATGTTTCTTTGTTACAAACAATGACTCGTTTTTCCTCGGTAGTACGCAGATCATCTAGTTCAACATAAGTTATTTTTCCGATAAGACAATGAATGTCTTCTTAAAAATCTATTTAATCATTTAAAACTAATAACAAAATTCAGATTAAAACCATCTATATCTCTTTACATTGATTGTGAAAAGCAGCATAGGTAACAAACAACCAGCTTGTATTTTCGTCGTGGATTTGAAACCCAATTATAAATGTGACTCTCAGGATGTGGATAAAATGATACCTTTCTTCAGCCTATTAGATGCAGTTAATGCTTATTTGAACTTTCAACAAAAGCACATTTTTACTAGCGCACTCTAATCATCTTGGGCCTTATTCCATTTTCCTAAAGTGTCTTGTATATATTTCCCATGTTCACTTTTAATTTGGTTAATATTTGAAGTTTTGAACTGATCGTCTATGTTTTTCTTTTCGCAATCATTTTCTTTTGGGATTTTGAAATTCAATATTTCTATACATGCGATATTTTTTAATTGAATTATTTAAACGAATTATTTCGTTATCTATATCTAATTGTTGGATATAAAATAAATTTTCTGAATTCTAATCTTAAAATATTATTATTGATATTATCAATAGTGTGAACGTATTAGACATCTCCCATAGTAAATTTTTAATATCTAGCAAAATAAGTTTGAATTAAACAAATTATTTTATTTCATAGATAAAATTTTGAATATTTCTATATCTATCATCTATCTATTCATCTATGGAATAATCCGATAATCCTTGATTACTTTTGAAACAATGATTTGTAAGTAACTGTGGATTACACTTAGATTTATTTCCTGATTTTAATAAATAACAAATTTTTACAAATTATGGACTCAAACAAAAATTTCATAATTGATGCCTTCAATGGAAGTTTGAAAAAAGCCTTTTCTTTCATTATTTCATTGAAAGAGGAAGTATAAAAACTATTTGCAATGAACCATTCGATATTTGATTTTAAAGACGATCAACAATTGAAAGTTACTACAAAACAACGAAGCAAAAACTGCAATTGATGGAACTGTAATATATTCCAAACTTATAAGGTTTTATAATAAACCAAAATTCAACCAAGTATTATTAAAATTCATCGTGGAAGATTTAATCGACAATTACCTCAATTTTGACACCAAAAACTTTGGAGTAATTCGGACGATTATCAAACTTATTCCTTAAAAATAAGGTTTCGAATAACCACTTATAATGGATAATATATAAATTTCGCTAAGATATCCTTTATTTGCAATATCAAATAAGAAAAACTTTCATCGATAGCACATATAGCTTTCAAAATAATGCAGGAAACTAGATAATTTACTATCGCGATAACTATAAAAACTTAATGAAAAATGAATGGGGATAATAAGGAACTTTCAATCAAAAATATTAAGTAAAACTAAGTAATTTGAAAAAACACCGGTAATACCCTTTTACGACTTTGCCAAGCATATGCACCACTAAGTTTTATTTCAGAACTATACACCTTTAATTGAGTTAAATTTGACTTTTTATGCGAACCATTTAGTTTCCTAATGCGTCAGCACAGTGTATTGAGTATTTTCCCATGTCCCCTGGAAAAAATTAAAAAAATTTTGTTAACTATTAATTTAATATATATTAGATGTTAGAGACATGCATTTTAATTAGTTAAAAACCTTTTTTAAAAACTGGGTGCTAATAAAACTTAAATTTTAGCTCTATCTAAAATATTAATTGTAAAGATCATTCTATACATTCAAAGCAAGGCCAAAACATAATCCAGTAATCTCTTACTTACAATCACATACGACGTTTATGAAAACTAAAAGTAAAATATTCAATTGTCTGCAATGAAGTCTTTTTAAAATCTTTTTATAATATTAATACTTATATACAGCAAATCATTAATAAAGATGTTGTACGAACGAATAGAAATAAATTAGAAATTATCAAAAATTTCCAAAGCCCAAAATGCGTAAAAATTTCAGGGAACTATGCGACTTCGAATCATAGATTTTGGTGTTATTACACCCACAATTAGAAGCTGAATTATAATATTAATTAATTCAAAAAAGTTCTTGTATCTCTAATATTATCTAAATATTTCGTGGCTATTTTTTGTTTTGTGATGTTTTATTTTTTTAAACTTACCATACTTAAAATTACCGATAAAAACACAGTTATTACTATTAACTGCTTTTTTAATAATAGACCAAAAGTTTAGATCTGTTCATATATGTTTCACTGGTCATTATTAATGATAAATAAAACAAGGATTTTTATCATATATATATATATATATATATATATATATATATATATATATATATATATATTAAATATTTAGTATGCTTCGCTAACTAAAATATTTATCTATGGTAAGGTGCAAAATATTTCATTCAAAGTGGCCTGTTACACATTATACAAAGAGTGTTGGCCCCTTTCTTACTGGATACAGCGATAACATCTTCAAGTTTACTTTTCAACTGATATATAATCGTCAACATTGAATAGTTAAAAAGATCAGAGATACATCTGAATTACACCATAATTTGGTTAAATAGTTCGCGGAACTTCAACAGACGGATAGGATAAAGTAATGCAATAAATAAATTTTTTATATTGCCTTCATAATATTTCTAATGTGTTGAGACCTAGATGTTCAAAAACCCGCAAAAGAGTTAGACAAATCTTCGTGAAGAACTTTTGTCAATGTAAAGTAATACATAAAATTAGAAATTCAGCAAACATCATACATTTATATATTAATTTATTAAATTATGCAATTAAAGTGCGATAATTAATTACTTCAATCAATTTATTTTAAAAAAAATGCTAGTTTTAGAGAAATTTGTGATCTGAGAAATGCGAAACCAAACTCTGAGGTCTAAAAGAACAACTTTTATAAATGCAAGTATTAGATTTTTCAGATTTTTATAAAAATATTTAAATCATCATGTCTGTGTGACCAACATCTTGACTAACATTTGATAAAATATGTATCGAAAACTGTGGTTACGTTAAATTTATTTATTTCTATTACGACTATAAATAAAAATTTTCCACTTATAAAACAAATTTTCAGCACCGCCCTACTTAAGTGTCATTCGAGTGAAAATACCAGCGCCAAAAATTTAAGTTACATATGGAAAATGGATCTGTAATTGTAATTAAAATTAATAAATGTTAAAAGAAAACAATAACAGATCAAAGGTAAGCAAAATATAAAGGATTCTACTAATAATTGCAGATAAAAAATTAATTAAAAATTGCTTGGTGCTCGCTTTATCTACTCAAACGAGTGGGTTAATCTGTCAGAAAATTGTTTCAATAATCAATTCGTGAATGTTTCAAATATTTTTAATTTAATATGTGATTAATGTTTACTATACTTAAAGGTAGTAAATTATAAAATATACTTTTAATATTTTGATATACATATTAGCTCATTTCTATCATGACGTGAAATTCACATACAAATTCATTCAGACAAACTAGAAAAAAAATTCGTTTTATTGTAGTGAATTTTCAAGTTCGAATTCCTAGAAAAAAGTTTTATCTTGATTTATTTTATTTTTTTATTTATTTCATCCAATGAGAAAAGAGAAAATTAAAATAAAAAGGAAAATTAAAACAGCTGATTTCTCAGAAATTGATAAGGATTATTGTTATAATCTAAAATTATTTCATTTTATCAAATATATACTTTACATCAAACGGATTTTATTATCATTTACTCGTTGAATAATAATAATAATAAAACAATTAAGTGATAATTTAAGCCTTTTGAAGCGAATAATGTATTTAATGAAAAAAATTTCGACAATAAGATAGTCCTTATCTTATAGTCGAAAATGTTCTCATTAAATACATTATTCACAGCAAAAGGCTTCAATTATCGCTTAATTGTTTTAAATAATAAATGTTGCTACCAAGAAAAATTATTAATTGGGAATACTCTAAATTAGTGATGCCCACAATATTTTCAACAGGTGCCAAAAAAATTTTTCTTAAATAAATAATGCCAATTTAAAAAATTAAAAATTTTTATTAAAATCATTCATTAATACTAGATTTGCGGGTAAAAATAGCCGTAAAATTTAGGTATACTTAATTCGATATGCGAAATGAGGGAGGCGGTAGATGTGAATAATTAATATTTACCTATATTTCATGATATATCTAAAAACCAACATATGTATTCAAAAAATAATAAATCAGTATTATCATATTTAGCAATAGAATTTTAAATGAGTCAAATTGGCTCAGTCCGTAAATCTAGTGTTAATATTATTGGCTAATTTTTCAAAATCAATTGTATCATTATTCATCGCTATTTTAAGTTGAATATTTAAATTTGAATTTAGTAATCGATTCCACTGTTTATTTTTAATTATTTTCACTGTTTATTTTTAATTATTTTCTTTCTATTGTAGATTAATAATAAAAAATAATTATTGATTTCAAGGTTAGGGTAATTGTTTCGAAAACTTGAACAAATATGGAAATTTAAAGAGTACCAATAAAAAGACAAACGCGTGCCACACTTTGGGCACCACTGCTCTACATAGTGCATTCTTTATAACTATTCCTTACGCTAATATAATAAATTGAGGACTCAAAGTCTGTCTATGTCGATCACTGAGGGGAAAATATTCTAATATTTGGACAATGTTAGTCGCAAGTATCATACTCTAAGAAATAAATTATGAGAAGTTTATATTGTGTGTTTTATTTAACCCTTTCAATACTGTAGGAACATATTGTCCCAGAGAATTTCGAACAATTAATAAAATAATTTAAATGCTTACAAATGCATTGGGATCTGAGATTTTAGTACTGTACAGTTATAGGCTCGTAAAAAAGTCCAAACCTGTCTGCTTAGTTGCTATTTGCTGTCTGCTTTTTTTCTTTTCTATAAAATTTTGTCAGTCTAAGATCAGAGATGAGCAACCCGCGGCCCGCCGTTTTTTTGTTTATATTAAAAAAATAGCTATAACAAATATAAATCATTCTAATGTTCATTTTGTGTGTCACCATATTCCTAATTCTAATGCATGATTATAATATTATATTACATATACAATGTATTTTTCATTTTCATAATAAAACTAAATTTTTAAATGTAGTTGACTTTTTTATGCGGCCCGCCTGCCTTGAAAAAATTTACTAGGTGACCCAGATGCTGCAAAAGGTTAAACACCCCTGGTCTAGATGTTGCTAACAAACAGTAGACACGTGTCATGCTTATTACTAACTGTGTTTTTATATGTGCTGTGCTCGGAATTGCCAAGCTATTTATAATTTTATTTTACTTATTTAGTGTGCAGCAATAGTTATGAGATTTTTTATTTCCAAAAAAAATGGGGCTTAAATGTCCCAATAGTGTTAATTATTGGGAAATTATGTCCCATCAGTATTGAATAACTTATATATTCAAAATTTTTGTTTTAGAATGGATAAACCTTGGTCAGTTCATTTATTTAAATATTTGTTTTTCCCGTCAAATTAAATTATTAATAAATATTTTGTGCTATAAATATTACATGAATTAATAAAATAAAAAAAATCGTATTGAAAGGGTTAAGGTGTGTTTTCAACCTTAGTATATTTTTTTAAAACCTGGCTCGCAATATCTAAGTTAAAATTTTGAAATATTATTTATTTTCAAATCTCGATGATAAATTATAAAATAAAATTATAAAAATTATAAAAGTTTAAGAGAATATTTGATATATTGATTTCTATGCCACATTTACGATAACTGGAATTTCTTAATCATATTTTTAAAAAATAAAAAATTATATTCATTAATGAAAATTGAAACTTTAACCATGTAATTATTATTATCTATTTTGTCAGTATTTTTAATAGTCATACTCAAAACAAATCATTTGAATAATAAAGAAAAGAAATGATTTTCTGAATTAACTTCAAGAAATTTCAAACTTTAAAATAATGCCCTTAGATTTATAAAATTATATTTAAAACCCATGGTGACAGTGAAATTTTGCGCGATTGAAAAACAATGGCAAATCTAATATAAGACATCAAAATTCAACCGGTTAAGACGTGTATAATTATAATGAACTGTCATTAATCTATCATTTGATCTTCTATGGTGAAAATTGAATTTTAAAGAACTACTGGCAAGATTTTGTTTGCCACAATCCTCGATAATTTTATATGATTCAATACAAATACAATTTAATATAAAATATGCTCTAACAATTACCCTTCAAAAATAAGAGTAATCATAAACGAGGTAATGGAATTAGATTGGCTCCCAAACTGTGTGCGTAAATTTTGAATCATTTTTTTAATATATCATTATTACTTTTCATATCCTAAAAAGTAAATATCGTGCGAAAATTAACGTAGAATAGCTTATCTATCCAATTAATTATTTTAAGGATAAGTCTGTTGAACAGACTCCTAATTTATTCAAAAAACGTTGAATTTTTAAAAGTGACGAAATACACTAATCGAAACCTATATGATATCGAAATACATACATATTAGGGTAGTGTGTAAATAAGTAAATATTTTATATCACATAAAAGGCAATGTTTTGGAACTACTGAATTAAATAATAAAAAAGTTGAACTTTGTCCAAAATTAAAAAGCATTTATAATATTAAATCTAACTTAATGGATCACTACAGCTGAATATACCAATAAATTTTGGAATAAATGATTTCAACTTTAAGGCAACTGTATCTTCGCATTTATCACTGAAAACGGTTTGGTAAAATTTAATTTCAATCTCTCCTTTTGGAAAGGATTGCACTGGCTTGTATAGAACTCCGTTGTTGTCATTTAATACTATAATATTTATAATACATCTTAATAAATAATACGTATAAATATAAATAATAAATAATAATTAATAATAATAATAAAAATAATAATAATAATAATAATAATAATAATAATAATAATAATAATAATAATAATAATAATAATAATAATAATAATAATAATAATAATAATAATAATAATAATAATAATAATAATAATAATAATAGTAATAATGATTAAATAGAGTGCGTAAATCATAAATATAAACAATTTAAACTTGTAAATCAAGGCTTTATTGTGAAAAACTTATATAATCAATAAGCGTGAATTAATAAATAAGATAAGAATAAATAAAACTTCAGTTGAGTAATTAGTGTTACGTCGTATGTCATGAAAGTACTTGATATATGACCCATTATTGTCAAAAATTGAAAATATTTGGTAATTAAAAGTAGTGAAACGAGCATAGTGGCCAATGAGTTAATAGCACTACAGAATATTTAAGTAAATAATTTCATGACAATTATTTGGTATTCAACACTGGATTGTATTTTCGAAATTTTTTTTTTCAATTTTATAAATTTTTTATGCACCCAATTCTGTTTGTACACGATAGATACGTTTCCACAGAGTTTGTGTAAAATCAAAACATCTTGGATGTGTTAATGAATGCAATAAATTCATTCGAAATTAAATGTTCGTCTTGTAGCTTTAAATAATATTTAAAAATTTTGGAAATTTAATAAAAGTTATTTGCTTTATTAAAATCAGGTGAATTTTTTATATTAAACCGGTAAAGGTAAATTTTATGAAGATTAGACAAGGGCAACCAAAAACAATAAAATTTAACAAACCCATCAAAATTAATAATTTGAATTGTCCTTAGCAAAGTTTCTTTTGACAACGTTTGTCAAATTCCATTTTTAAGACCGTAAAATATTATTAAATAAGAAATAAATAAATTGCTATTCAAACAAATAATTATTTAAATAATCTTTATGGAAATTGCTATTAAATATGTTAAAAATTAAACATTTTAAATTCATTTATTTTTCGTTCACCTTTAATTTTTTTTGTTGATTTAAAATTTTTATTTTGACTTTTGATCAAATATGTATTAAGCAGAAATAAATTTGATTTATTAATGAATGACGATAAATTAAATTTTATAAATCTGTTCATATTATATAAATTTTATTTTTCAATACCATATTTCCTTATGTCCAATTTTTTCATGTGCTTTTTCATGCTCACTTTCATGATATTATGCTTTAAATTGAACCGGAAAATGTAGGACTAACCGCTTAGCATGTGCTAGTATAATTTTGGATGTAGCTCGGTATCCTATTTGATACTGAAGTTTATGAACTTAAAAAAAATCAACTACATGTGACTTGTTCCGTAAATACTTATCCAATAACAACATTTAGTATTATATAATTTGAATATATTTAGGTACATACATTCAAAATAGGATTGTTAGAACTAAAAACACATAAATTTATGTCAGATGACTAAAATTTAAAGGTTATAACATAAATAAAATAAACTTTAAAAGCGAAAATGATCATTGAACTCCTTTGAACTTATGGATTTTCTTGATAAAAGACTTTCAGAAAAGTTTGTTGCTATGTTTCAAGCGCTCAGGTTAGTTAAGATTCAAAAAGATTTTGATAAGGTTGAAGAAATTTTTGACTTCCAATCCTTACCGTGTTTGCTTATTTCGACTATAGATTTACTTCTATTTAGCACAAATTTTCGGATCAGTCTATTCAAGTGTTTTAATAATAAATAATTAATTTTTTTACATTACATATTAAAAGCTTTGTTAAAGTATGATGCAAATTTGATAAAAATAAAATTAAAAATCAAATGTTATTTTATTGATTATATCAGGGTTCCCAACCTTTTCATAGTACCGTACCTGTACATTGTAAATAATTTTATGGCGTACCGGTAAACCTATTATTTTTAATGGGGTATAAAATGCAATGGAGATTTGTAATATATATATATATATATATATATATATATATATATATATATATATATATATATATATATATATATATATATATGTGTGTGTGTGTGTGTGTGTGTGCGTGTTTCAGTGAATTTGTATTACCAGTGAGAATATATTTTCACTGGTGAAAATATATTTTCGCTAAGCCTGTCAATGAATGTATATCTAACAATGAAGATACAAATTCACTGGTTACATTTAGTAGGTTTGTATTCATTGACAAGCGAGAATTCGCCGCGTGGAAATATTTGGCCCTAAGTGACGATGTGTCGCCCTTCTTTCATCTAGCTGCGAAGTGTTTTTAAAAGTTTTTTATTTTTTCTAAATATGTAATTATATTTAATGTGTAAGTTCAAAATAAATTAATATATCATTCAATGTTTTATTGAGCTTGTTGTATCTCCTGTGAAATTTAAACTTTTAACTCGGGTAGTCTACATACTAGAAATAACTGGAGCGGTTGACACAAATAATGGAGTTCTGGAAAAAAGCAAGCATTCCAACAAGAGCAGAACAGCACTGCATTCAGAAGCTTGAATCAGTCTTTTATGAATGGAAGGGTCTCCAAAAACACAAGTCGAGGTCTGGTGAAGCTCACAAAAAACAGGAGCATGAATTTGTTTCTCATCTTGAAGATCTGTTCGACATAGCCCATCAGGATGCACTAACTATCATTAGCACCCAGAAGACAGGGCATTCCTGTTACGCAGAGAGAAAAAGGGCGTCCAGGATCCATTGGTGTCCGGGATAAAGTTACTGAACGTAAAGCTAGAGCAGCTGGTGAACGCAAACAAGCTGAAGCAAGGCGGCGGCAAAGGTCAGTAGATGAAATGAATATCAGTGCTTGTTTGACAACTCTCGAATCATCATCTGGTGAAGACAGTGACCATGACCAAGAGCAGATTGTCTTGTGTGATGATGAATATAAACCTGTTGCATCCTCATCAACAGATCCTGCTGACTGTATCACAAGCCAGTGCCAAAGAAAGCTAAGACTGATGTATTGACTCCTGGGCTAATGGCAGCTCTGGACAGAACACAGACATCCTCCAGAAATGCTGTTTATGTGTTGTGTGAAACAGCATCCAGCCTTGGTCACAATGTTGATTCCCTCAACATCAGCAGGAACTCAATCCACCGAGCCAGTGTAAAGCTAGAACAATTGCAGCATCACAGCTGAAATCAGAATTTCTATCTGTAAACCATCTGACTGTCCACTGGGATGGAAAGTTATTGGAAGATTTGACAACTAGAGAACACGTCGACAGGTTACCAATTCTCATCTCAGGTGTTGGTTGTGAACAGCTGCTTGCAGTTCCAAAACTGTCATCTGAACTGGTGAATCCCAAGCTACTGCCGTGGTCAACGAGATAAAGCAATGGGGCATCGAAAAGCAGGTTGTGGCTTTGTGTTTTGACACAACAAGTTCAAACACTGGTGATAAGCAAGGTGCTTGTGTCTTAATTCAACAGATGTTGGCCAAAGATCTCCTATACTTGGCCTGTCGTCATCACATCATGGAACTTATTGTCGGTGCAGCATTTGACCAAATGCTACGAGGTTCATCAAGCCCTGACATATCAATCTTCAAAAGATTCAAGGAGCACTGGAAATTCATAGATCGTGACAACTACCAGCCGGCAGAAACGGATCCATTCATCGACAATCTCATTGCTAATAGTCGAAATGAATTATTGGAATTTGCTCGCATGCAACTTGAAGTGCAGCAGCCACGAGATGATTACCGGGAGTTCCTGGAACTGTCTATGATTTACCTTGGCCAGGCTCCTTCCAGGGGGATTCACTTTCAGTCTCCAGGTGCAATGCATCGAGCAAGGTGGTTGGCTAAAGTGCTGTACAGTATCAAGATGTGGCTTTTCAGAGCACAATTCAAGATGACACAGAGTGAGTTGAAGGGAATCACTCCTGTTGCTGCATTTGGTGTGCTTGTCTATCTCAGAGTATGGATAACAGCACCTCTGGCAATAAATGCACCATTGAATGATTTCCTGTTGATGAGACAGCTCCTTGAATACCCCGATGTAAACATTTCATCTGTAACCAGCAAAAAGCTGGGACTGCATCTGTGGTATATTTCAGAAGAGCTGGTAACACTCGCTCTGTTTGACTCCAGAGTTCCAGCTGAAACCAAGAAGCTGATGCTTGCAGCCATGGAGAATGCTGCACCTGAGCATCCACCTAAACGTCCCAGAGTGGAAACATCAGCCTTCACAAACAGCAAGGGTCTCGAACAGTTCTGCACAGCCAATTCAATGACCATGTTTCGTCTTCTGCAGTTACAGACGTCATTTATGTCAAAAGATCCATCAGAATGGGATGAGGATGAAACATACCAATGTGCACTGAGAACTGTTAAAGGATTGGCTGTTGTGAATGACAGAGCTGAGAGAGGGGTAGCCCTCATTCAGGACTACAATAAAAAGCTAACCAAGGATGAGGAACAGCTTCAATTCATGTTGCATGTCGTTAGCGAACATCGCCGGCTGTTTCCAGACTGCAGCAAATTCGGTCTCATGATGGCCATGTCATCTACGCCAACGACACCTTAACTATCAAACTCGGACTGATCTTAATTAGTAGTTACGACTAAAACTGTGTTCAATCACCATGTTTTCAGTTTCCATGTTCCATGCACTGTTGTTATTTTACCCTAATGTGTACTGACTGTGTGACTGATAGTAATGTTCGACTTTTGAGTTTGTCGACTTTGACTGGCTAGTGACTAAAGGCCCAGTGATAAACTAAACTAGTAAACTGCTTCGGTTGTTAGGTGTGTTTATTGTCAAATATGTCTCTGTTTTCACTACAGTTAATGTTGTAATAAAAATGAGATAATTTTGCTGCTCATAATTTCGTCAAACACAGTACAAGTAGCAAAAACGTATAAAAACCACTTTAAAATATTTGTACTTCAAACTTCTAGATTGTTGGGCCACCTCTAANTATATCAGGGGTTCCCAACCTTTTCATAGTACCGTACCTGTACATTGTAAATAATTTTATGGCGTACCGGTAAACCTATTATTTTTAATGGGGTATAAAATGCAATGGAGATTTGTAATATATATATATATATGCTAAACATACAAATAAAATATAATCATGACTTAAAAAATAGTTAGTGAGAAGGTTAGGCTTGTTTATTATTAACTAAAGAAGAAATATAGTAATATATAGTAAAGTAATTCGCGTACGAGTACTGGTACGCTTACCCAAGGTTGAGAATCCCTAAATAACTCTCGAGACAACAGATGACATCTGCATTAAATCAATACATTTTTAAGGATGCACATAAAGTTTCTGTCAACTAATCTTGACCTATTTATTACACATTTGTATGAAAAGTAATTAAATTAGATTAGATTCCTTTTAACTCATAATTTACATTGCCAAATAAAGTTAACAATAGATTTATTTTAAGAGTCTGTAATATCCCATTGACAATGGTGATTTGTTTTTGTTGACCAAATTATTTCACTTGGCAACTATTATTTTCAAATATGCCATTAAATATGTTTTCGCAGTTCATCATCCCAGATGGAATAATTACATGAAACACTAAAACTAAATTTATATTATAAATTAATATAAAATGGAATCAAGAAAATTTAATATATGTGATTGAGCTTGCTCTTTAATAAAAAAAACCTTTTCATCAAATATTAATTAAAAAATCGAATATTGAAATATGACAAATTTATATTTTAGGTCTTCCTAAATTGTAATCTTCGAAACTGCTGTATACGAAAAAAATTTTAAATAATTTTCCAATAAAAATACAAAAATTTATTCCACATTAAAAGTGTGCGCAAATTTTAAAAATGAGAAAAGAATGTTCAATGACATACTTCGGTTTAAGTCAGTGGTACGCAAACTTTTTACCTCCCGGCACAAAATAGAAAAAAAAAGTCAAGGCACAAATAGAAAGAATGTATCTTTTATATAGAATTTTTTTAATAAAATGAAATTACGGTCACTTTTATCAATTATTGTTACTTCTTGACAGTGTTTTGTTTTTATTAAATAACTACAAAAAAATATTTTAACTTCTTTTTGTTATTATATAACTAAAAAAAATATTTTCGTACTAAATATTTTCGCATTAGCGGCACATTTTAAATTCTTTTACGGCACACTAATATGCCGCGGCACATAGTTTGCGTACCACTGGTTTAAGTGATCAAAGTTGTCTCAGTCTCAAGATGTAATTTGTATGATATTATTACAAATAGTATCATATTTGTGAAGAAAATATGGTTTATAAATCCCACCAATATTAAATATTGTATGATACTACTGAAACAAAAGCTGACAATCTTGATCAATTTTTGGTTGAGTTGTTAAGAATATTATTAAAATTTGTGTGACAAATGAGAAATTTATGAGAAACTTATTCTTAAATTTTTTCTTAAAAGGTAAGCATAGAATCCATTAAATATCTAACTTCTCTTCACCAATATATCTCTTGTGTAACGACAAACAGCACCAATATTTACATTAACACGTGGAAGGTTTTCTTTTGTTTATTTTATTTTGAAATGTAAATAAAATTTTGATTTAATTTTTTATATTTTTCGAGTTCAATAAAATGTAGAATTATTTTTTAGAATTTATATCAGTGACCAATTTAATTTATTGGATTAGTAATGTGATATTGACAAAAAATTGTTTTGTTTTTTACCTGTGGTAGGACTGCATGAATTTTATCATTTGTTACAGGGATTTCACCGTTTCAACATAAAATGTTGATAACAGGTTGCGTGCAAATTAGTATTTTGTTTTATTTCATTATTAGCAAGTAAAAATGAAGAAGCATGGCAAGATTTATAGATTACAAATTGTTAGTAGCGACAAATTTCAGATTGAGATATTTATAATGTTTGCATGTGTCTTTCAATTCCGCCATTTACTTCACTCCTTATTCTGAATATATATTTGTCCGTGATACTACTGGAAACTTCAATAGGACTCGGAACATTTCATACCGGGAGGACACTTGATATTTTGAATTGCTTTGGATAACCGTGTCATTATTTCGTTGTTGTTCATTTGTCATGAGAACCTAAAATGTGATGTCGACAGTATTGTGGTCTTGTCAAAACATTCTTCAACATTTCCGTTTGAATTTTTTTCAGAGCTCCATTTTTGTGGTCAGTACAAACAGCTGTGGCGTCTGAAATAATCATTTGAATGATTGACCTGGCATCATAATTGTCAACCATGGATTTAATTTCGTTGAAAATATGTTGAGAAGATCCACTTTGACATTCTACGATCCCAAGTTTATTTCTCTTGGCGGGCTTTATATTTACACAACTTGATACTCTTTTCTATTTAAGAATTTCCCGTCGAAATGCAATCAGTAATTCAGTAATAATAATAATAATAATAATAATAATAATAATAATAATAATAATAATAATAATAATAATAATAATAATAATAATAATAATAATAATAATAATAATAATAATAATAATAATAATAATAATAATAATAATAATAATAATAATAATAATAATAATAATAATAATAATAATAATAATAATATTAATGATAATAATAATATGATTATTATTAAACAAGTAAATTATAAGTTAAGCCTTTGGTGCGAAATATGTATCAAATGAGAAAATGTATGCTGTTACGAAGAAACTGTCATTTCATATTAATTACGAAATCTTTTACTTTTCTTTGATTTTTACTGGTTAATACACATTTGTTCAATTTTTACGATGACTTTAGTTGAGTAATTTTTAAAATAACTCGTGTGGTTTTGAAGTTATTCATATTTTCAATGTGTACTCAATATTGAAATTTGAATTAAAAATTTTCAAAGGATATATTGCGTTATTTTATTTAAGGGAATTTTAAAGATCTCTAACTAATGAAAACAATGTCTACAATGAATGAGTATTAATGTCATATTGAATCTAATTTCCAATACCTCAAAATAGTTTTCTTTTTATATTTATTTATGCTATAAAAATTAAGGAAGAAGGTTCTTTAACTTATTTGATTATGTACAAAAAATTTTTGATATACTAATCTTTAAAATACCTTTAATAAGTAGAATCTTACTTTTTTGGTCTTGGGGTATAATTGCATCTAAAACAACATTAATTTAAAATGTCCAATTATTATGTTGCATTTTTTTACAAGTATGATAGCTGTGTTATTCCTCTTAGTCTGACACAATTAAATTATTTGAACTATGTTGAATAATATCAATTTATAATAACATACCAATTATTAGAATAGAAAATATTAATTTTGAGAATCACCATTTTTAATAAGGTTAATTTTGTGTAAGCATCAGTTTCTGAACCTTTTAAATTATCAGTGGTTAACAGTCACATTAGTGAAGTATTTTTGAGAAAAGTCCTATTAACCTTACCGGAAATCAAAAAAAAATAATTGTTCCTGGTTTGATGTACTGATTTATTAATAATAGTCAAAGTTTCATCATTTCTTAAGGAAACAGCCACCACGATAATCTCGTTTCTTCTTCTATATCACCAAAAACCTACCGTGAACTGATTAGGCAACCCATTGTGTTTTCTTCGACAAAGGAACTTGAATTTGAACGCGGTTATTCGATAAAGTAAATTAATGTAAGATTGTGTACGAAATATTACGCGTATATATCTCCAAGGAAATTTTTCCATTCTAAAAATGTGTTCAGCAATTCCGATTTCAAATTATCTATATTATCAAAATTTGTAACTATATTCAGCTTTGATCGATAAACGTCCCATTTCTGATATATGACGGAGGGCATCCGAATTTGTAAAAATACTAACCCACGTATGATCTTCTGCCCTTAGTATTATTTCCCTGATAAATTTAGAACACTTGCAATAGAACGGCTTGATTGATTGTAGAAATTAAATGCACTGCTCCTCTTCTTTTTCAATCCAACACAATTTTAATCTAAATTTGCCCTTTTGTTAGAACAGTGAGTGAATTATTTTTTATATATGGCAAACTGTATGCACGTCATTTCTTTATTAGTTGCCTAATAATCACTTATTTAGAAATACAAACAAAGAAAAAGATGTAGATAATATTACTTAGGTTTTTTATTATTTTTTATAAATTTTTTTTAATATTTCCAAACGGAGGGAGTAATATTTTAACGATGTTCTTCTACCGTATATAGTCACATTATAGTCGGGAAATCGAGAACCAATTAAAACCCTCTGACTTTTACTAGGATCCTTCAAAAATATTGAAGTTATTTCCGACCAAAATTTTAATATTCATTGATAGATGGCAATGGAAGGTTGTATTTTTCTAATTAATCAAATTAATAAAATAATTTTTAATTAATATAGAAAATGATATGCTGTGTTTGTTATTAAATCAAAACATCGATTTGTGTCTTTCATTAATTTTCGTGTTTTTAAAGTTGCGTCGTTAATATTTCTATTTGCATTACTTAAATTTATATAATGGGGAACAGTTGATCAGTGTACTCCTAATATCGATGCTATTTGCCTCGCTAAATATTATTCCTTCTGCAAGATCACTATTTGAAACCTTAAAGTTTGGAGAGTTCTTGTTTTTTTATCTCATTGAAGTTTTAAATTTAAAATTGTCGGTGTTAAACTGAATTAAAGTTTGTTTATATTGTTTGTGCTTCTATTTGATAAAAATTAATTTCAATAAATTTTAATACTAAAAGAAGTGAACAAAAGGTATGAAAATTTTTTTTTCGATTGAAATATATCCCTTAATTTAATGAATATTTAATTTAGATGAAAAGACACAAGAGTGGAGCAGAAAAACGAAAAGACATTAAGAAGCGAAAAGAAGCTATCGATAAATCAGCGAAAATCACCTCATTTTTGAAGAGAGCAAGCCAAAACAATGAAGAAGATTCTTTTGAATCATTAAACGTATTAGTCAATGGCGATTCATTTGATACATTCGTTCAAGAACATGAAGATTTAACAGTTGCAGAAGAAAAAAAATTGAATACGTCGAGTGATTTAGATAATGATCATTATTTAGTTAAAAAAAGTCGTTTTTGATATCGCTCTTCTTCAGTCAAACAATCCAAATATAAGAAAAACATTCTTGAATGCTGAGCGCATAATTCCTCAATCACTTCCAATCGACATCGAAAACAAAAAATGTCCAGTTCATATCTTTAATAAAACGCTTCAGAATGGAGAAAAGGCATCTCTGGATTAGATTTATTATAGTGAGTCGACAAAATCTATTTACTGTGCTTGCTGCTTATTTGCAAATGAATTAGCAAGTAATTTCACAAAAGATTGGAGCCGTGATAAAGGTTGGCGAAAATTAAAAGACAAAGTTCCTGATGAAATGATATTTTTTAAAAGCATTTACGCAACCAACTTCAAATCATCAAAGCCAAAAGAAGTGTGTAAATCTATTATTGAAATGAATTTGGAGTCAATTTTTCCAAATCTTGTAGTTGTATTAAGAATATTTTTGCCAATCCCGGTTTCTGTAGCCGAGTCTGAAAGTAAGTTTTGAGCTCAAAAACGTATTAAGAATTTCTTGAGATCTACAATGGCACAAGAGTGGCTAAATGGATTAGAAATGCTGCATATTAATAACGATATTGCAAGAAACCTAAATTTTAGTGAAATAATTGATAAATTTGCAATTTCAAAAGACCGTAAATCATTAATATAATAAAATTTGTTTTTATATTGTGTTGTCACTAACTATATATTTTTTTTAATTATTAAAAAGGGGCCCCAAAAATAATTTGGCCCCGGGCCCCGCACTCTCTCTCCTAGGCCCTGTATATCCTAATACATTTTTTTATAATTAATTAATTTTAAATTGAAAATTGTTAGCTAATTAAATGTCCGTATGTTAAATCAATGTCTTGTTGTATGTAATTGTTATTATAGAAATTTTGTGAACCTTGTTTGTGTATATTTATTTATTTTTCTTCCAAAAGCGATTTTTTCTATTTTTCTATAGTTTAATTGCCAATTTAATGTCACCTTGCTAATTCAATGTCACACCTGGCTATGACACACACATACACATATACACATTTATTATAAGTAAGTTAATATTTATATTATAAAAAAGCCAAATCAATATCCATTCGATGATAATCAACTGCTGGTTGGTGTATTTAATTTAGAGAATTTTGCACCCAAAGTTCTTTTAATCTGAGTCATGAGTCAAAAAACCTTGATCTGGCGCTCTATGTGTACGCAGTTGAATAAGTGATGTATGAATATAGACACTTTCAATAATGGTTGGTTTTCTTATCGTGGAGAGTAGTAGAAACAGTTTTCAAGAAAGTGACAAACATTTTTTGGATTAATGAGTGGAAAGGGTTAATAATAGTGTAGATTTTTATCAAATATTACTCTGGTACCAAACAATAAAGAACTTATACAAATACACCGGAAAATTATTTCAATTTTCATCGTGTTTCTCTTAACCCAATAAACGACACAAATCGAGGTATTGATGTTTTGTGAAATGTTTATAAGAGCTTGATTCAAAATTGTATTTTCTCTATCAATTCTTATTAGTTTTAGAATAGATTTCACAATTCGATCTGTTTTATATCAGTAAAATATTTTATCTTTTCCACTTTAGTCAATTTCTTTTTTCGATTATCGATCAACAGTTTGTTTTATATTTTACAAAAATATTTGGGTCAAATAATTGAAGAAAAACAATTGGCAATTTCGATATTATTCTAGACTCCGCTAGACAGTTTTTATAATATCGGTGACACTCCTTATCTTATTCGGCAGTAGCAATTGTGATTTAAAAAGAATCAGCTGTTAGACATTTGCAGTTTTTTGTGTAATCTCTCACTTGTTGCATAATAGAATTATAAGCATGGCAATCAATATGGCAACCATTTTTATATAGATAAATTACTTTAGATATGTCACGATTTCTCTTTAAACTTGAACTGAGTAACATAAATATAGAAAAATCCAATAAATTTTCTTAATATAATTAAATAAAGAGATTTCGAGAACATTTCAATATGATTTTGCACTGATCATACCTTTTCACGACTCTATTTGCATATACCCTCTCTAGAAAACCTCGGCATCTGTTTTTAATAATTTTTGAAGCTACTTGTGAAACTTGTTTTTTATACATAAACAATTAGAAATTATTTCTTTTAAAATAAAATATTGAAATTTAATGTTTAATAGAAAAATTCATTGTAAAATTATATATATATATATAATTAGTGTAGATTGAAAAGAGCAAATTTTCTATTTATATTATACTAAAGTTAATTTTATATTAACAATAAAATAATTAAAATCAAGATTAATTTAATATTTACTTTGATATTTTTTATTGTTTTGAATACCATGGCCTCCAACTTGATAAGTATATTCCTTCAGTGTTTGGGGAATGGAAGGATATTCTTCAACATATTGTTCTCGGCTTTTCGACGTCTAAAAACATTTTCAGAAAATTTGATAAATCTATATTAAAGAATATTTAATTAAAATAAAGAAGTCGTTAAAAAATGGTATAAGTAATTTATACTACTAATAGTGTGTAGCAAACAATATAAATTTGAATCAATCACATTCAATTTTTCAAAAATAGCGGTATTAATTAGTCATCATAATTTGCAATTTACATAATATAAATAAATAATTAAAACAGTTGAGAATAATTTTTTTTAGAATGCTATACAAATAATTTTCAATCCTTAATATATATTTAAATTTTAATTTCATATAATTTTTTAGGAATAAATTCATACTAAAAATTATGCAAGTTTCAAATGTGGTTATAGTGCTTAATAATTGCACACATTGAACTTTATCAAATCATTAAGGATGCAAATGAATGATAAAGTTACACCAAAGCACAATTGAGCTTTGCTTAATTACTTAATTAATTACACTATATTATTTAATTGTATTAGTTATATGTAAAAAACTTTAAATTTATTTTAGATATGAGCATTCGTAATTGGTTCGAAAAAATCAAGTTCATTGACTTAGATAAAGACTTCAATGAACTATTTTCCAACATTAGTCCAACTGATAGAAGGAGCCAATGCATAAGGACTTTGTTTCAAACAGAAATAAATTATTTGAAAAATGTTCGAGACCTATATTCCACAGTAAAAAAGATTTTTGACAAGCTCAGAACCATAATTTATAGAAACCTTTTGATTCTTTTCAATGATTTATTGCCAAAAATTTTCGATTTGCATTATGCCTTGCATCTTGAGTTAATTGAAGAATTCAGATCTTCGCAATCAGTTGGAAAAGTTTTAATCACACATTTAGTGAAGCCGAAATTATCTGAAATTACTTGAAGTATGTTGATGATTATGCTAGAGTTAAGCATTTATGTAGGTGCGTAACAATCAAGATCTAGATTCAAAAATTATGATGCCAATTCAAAGATTTCCTCAATTACATTGTGTTATATCGGATATTTATAAGAATACATTAGAAACAAATCAAGAAAGAGTTAACCTATATAAAGTGATAGGTATTGTAAAATCAATTTCAATGAGTCTTGATCAACGTCAACAAATCATAGAATCAAATGAGATGACTGAAATACGAGACTGTATGAAGCAAATCAAAATTCCCATGAGATCCCGAAAAATAAGGTTCAAAAGCCCAGTCAATTATTTAAAACCCAATTTCAATATTCCTAGAAAACTTATAAAACTGCCTTATTATTTGATTGTATGTGACAGTGAAATTATTATTTATCCGAAAAACTATCCTTTGAATGAAGTTCCTTCAGAAATGATTTTTTATTATTCATTAGCAGATACGAATATCACTATCAAAAATATCTTTCGTTTTAGTATTGAAAAAAATTCCCAATATGAATTTCAGAAAACCAAAGAACTTTTTCCGTTGATTAAAGATTCTTTCATAAGTGATAAAATATTAATTGAAGTAGAAGAGATTTTAAATGATTTTAATATAATTAATAAGATTTATGATGATGTAAAAAACTTGAACTTTCGCTATAATTCAATAGACCAGGTTAAACTTTCAAGATCTTTATTGAAGTTGCAAATAAAATTAAATGAAAAAGAAAGAGAATTAAACAACTATTTTGCGTCGATAATAAATTTAACTATAACCGAATCTGGATCAGTAAAGGATAATAAAATGTTTCAATTTGATTCTTCCAGATTGGCAACTGAATGGAAAATTAATTTCCATCGTACAAAATTTTCGATGGGTTTAGATGAATCTGTGAATTGGCTGCTTACAACCAAACAAGAAATATTCCAATTTTCATCCAAAGAACAGCCTTTTCCCTTACTTTTTCCTCCATATGATTTGCAGAATAATGGTATCGTCAATATGAAATTAGACGTTATTAGTTGTCAAGTTATAACAATAGTAATTGGCTCAAAAATATCTCGTTGCTTATGGCTATCGATGAGCAATGGTTACGTTGTTATACTTCATTTCAACTATAAAGAATGGACCGTGTTAGAGAGTTTCCGCACAAAAATTGATGGTGCCATTAGCGATTTGTGTAATTTTAGCATTTTTGATTCAAGTATTGCCGATATTAAAATCGATTTGGAAATATGGATGTTGTATAAAAACGAAATCATATCCTATTCCCTGTTAGATAATCAGAGATCAAAGGAAAAGTGTCGCATTACTCTAAGTAAGGAGGGAACTGCAATTTGTCAAGTAAGAAATAAAATGTTTATTGGTTTACATCCAAATGAAATAGCAATTTATTCTCAAAGTACATACTCACAGTGGTCTTTTGACTCGTTAATACTCTTGAGTAAATTCTTTATGTCTTTGGAAGAATATATTCAGAATTTAATTTTCGATAATGAGCTCATACTTTATGTTGTATGTAAACGTGAAATAATTCTTGTTGACATTTCTGATGATAAAAATATTCCAATAAAAATATTTACTGCCAATGAAAAAATAACGTGTTTCAATTACTCTTCGGATGGAATATGGATTGCTACTTGCAATGACATGACTTTGACGTTGTATGATAGGAATTTATATTCAATTTTACAAACTTTAAACATTCCAGCCTCATATTTTGGAAAATGTACATATGATTCTATAGTATCAATTGTTTTAACTGATAAATACTTATGGATAGGAACTGAAGCTGGTTATATAATGATTGTTTCAACTATCAACAGATTGTTTTGCGTTGATTCTATAGTCACAGCACATCTACATGGTAATTTCTCTTGTACCTCCATTAATATTCTTTTGCCATTTCAAAATATTCACGGATATCGCTTGAAAAATAAATACCAGACAGATTTTGGTAAAAGGTAATTCTCTGATCTTATAGTTTAATAAGGAATTTTTATATAAAAGTTGTATATAAATATAAATTTTAACAATAATATATTATTAAAGATAAGAAAAGCTCTTTTGACTGATCACAATAGTCTCATAATTCATTTCATTTGATATTTGTTTTGACATTGATTTAGTGAAAGTTATGGAAATTGTTGAAGAGATATACGACACAATACAATATTTAATAATATATACCGCACGCACGATTTGGTAAATTTAGTCGAAAAGGCAATTGATGTTTTGAAGGATTTAAGTAATCACCAGTGATAACATTGAGGTTTCAAGCCAAATTGAGAACTTAAAATCAGTATATGACATATTTTTTCCATTAATTTCATCGTCTGAATACGCCAGTTTTAATTTCTCTGGAACATACATGCTAAATAAAAATTAGTAAAGATTAAAATATTCACATTTTACCTTTTCACGACATGGTTGACATAAACTGAAAAATAATTTTGTTTATATCTTAAAATGATGTAGAATTATTTAAACAACAACAACAAACATTAACTAAGATTTATTAAAGTTTTTGATACACCTTCATAAATGTATATACAACTCTAACCCAGTCATTATTTTCAATAAATTCTTTAGCTTTTCACATTTGGCATCATTCGCTTTTGCTTTTGTATCGAGTTTAAGCATCATAATCCATCAACCACGACTATCGACCCACGGCAAAATTTTTGATTCGCTAATCTAAATAATGATAATAATAATATCAAGTCAATCTTCCAAATAATATACCTCAACACACCATTGAAAATAATTTTCAAAGTCTGAATCCCATTTCTAAAACATGTTTCATACACATGAAACCTACGATAATTCGTGACCATATATTTTCGTCATTGAAAGATGTATTTATATAAACTAATCATATTT
The DNA here is from genome assembly GCA_959609185.1 of Schmidtea polychroa. NCBI lineage: Eukaryota > Metazoa > Platyhelminthes > Tricladida > Dugesiidae > Schmidtea > Schmidtea polychroa. The sequence goes on along the minus strand of CAUHTR010000024.1, from coordinate 64,800 downwards.
ATAATATTTATATTATATTATTTGAATGTTGTATGTTGAGATTGAATGTTGAAATTGTTCGAAATATTATTTGGATTTGGATTAATTCACCAGAAATGAATTAAGAAAATACGTTGTTTAAATCTAATATAATTATTCACGACTTTGAATTTATGAATGTCTAAAATTAAGACGAATCCTAACATGGCGATCACACCTACGCTGCAGTTTATCAGACCACCAGAAACATTCGAAATCGACGATGACATAGAAAAATTTATTGAAGAAACAGATAAATCTTTTGAGCTTACTCAGACAGCTGAAGAACACAGAAGAGTTTTTATCATAGCTTTTCTATCAATCGAAAGTTTGAGGAAATGGATCCTGAAATTCACTACAAGAAAAGAATCCACGATGCCTTTATGAAACCATTTAACTTGGCAAATGATCTCAACGAAGCCTTATCATTTCTAAGAGGACTAGAAACAATTAATGAATTTTTTAAAAAAATACAGAAGCTAGCAAAGAATGTAGTCAGGCACAATCTGACAGAAGAAGATATGAAAATATTTTTGATCCAAAATGCTCTCGACAATAGAGAAATCAAGAAAGATTTAGAATTACAAGGACTAAAAAATCGATTGGTCAAATGTGATGATATTAAAAAGAAATTGAAATCGAAAACATTGCTTCGATACAACATGTGAAGAAAAATTATGCTAAAGTAGCGATGTTGAATGAAGGACAAACATAGAACCAAAGAAAACCATATGATCGTCAAGGAATGAAATAATCGAACAAAGTCGGACTATGGGACGACCGGAAACAAATACTCAAAGACCAGGATATTGAAATCAGTGGGAAAAGACCAGAAATCAGGGACAATTTCGAGAATGACAACAGTGGCCCGCGAGACATTTTAACAGATCGATTAGAAGAAATGTCTATCCAAACCAAGATAATTGAATGCGAAGATGTTGGGCTTGTAGAGAATAGGTCATCTAAGATCAGAATGCCCAAATGTCAAATGCAACCATTGTCACACGAATGGACATTTCAAACACCAGTGTCATGAAGTTAGTCCACAAAGGAAGTTCCAGAGTTCTCGGTACATGGCTGCTTTCGGAGACGAGCGCAAACGATCAGTGAAAGGAGATGACCCAAACGAATTTGCTCCGACATCTGGGGAAGTGATCGAGCCATAAATTGAATGTAAGTGATATTTCGAACGATGTTTGCATGGATTTGAATGATTGTGAATGTATGTATGACCTGAATAAGAATGAATGTAATTTGAATGTTGATATGTATTTTGATAATAGTTTAAATGAACTTAATTATCATAATATTTATGGTTTATATAATTTAAATGACAATAAATTAATTTTTAAACCATATCGCTCTAGTCCAAATACTTTTAATATAAAAGTGGAAATCCTAAAGAATTTATAATTAATTATAACCATATGGGGGGAAGACCCAGTGTAAAAATTAAAATAAATAAGGAAAAAGCAATGTGTATGCTTGATACAGGAACAAAGATAAGTGTTTTAGAATATGAGATTTATAAAAGATTTGAAAACGGAACATTGGAGAAATGTGATATTGAAGTGAAATGTGCAAACGGCAGTGGCATAACTGTAATGGGAAGGATTAATATAACTGTAACTTTAAGGGGTATTTCAAAACCAATAGATGTTACTCGAGGAGTTGTTCCAAAAATAATTGGGGGGGGGGATAAATTTTTTAATGGAATTTAATATATATTTACAAAGAACCGATAGTGAGAAAAATGAGATAAGTTATATTGAACAAAAGAAAGAAGATTTTTAAAAAATGGAAAAAGAAGACAAAGAAATCGAGAAATTGATTGAAGCACCAAAGTTTATACACTGCGACAGAGGGAAAACATTTGAAGCTAAACTAATTGACGACTTAATGACCATTCACAGAATTGAAATGGTATACTCAAGCGCTTATCAATTTTCAGCTAATGGAATGATTGAAAGACAATTCAGAACCATAAAGGATGCAATTCAAATTTCATTAAAAGATAAAATGTATAAAAATTGGGCAGATTTACTGTCAGAGGTAGAATTTATGCTTAATTCGACGATTCAGAGTTCAATAGGCTTTAGTCCTGCGGAAGTAGTATACGGCAAGAAAATATACAAAGAATGGCAATCAAGGGATAACAAGGATTCAGACGTTAAAGAACACGTGAATATTATGAGTAAAAAAAGAAATAATGACTTCACAATTGGAAAAGAATGAAAGAAAAGTATCATATAACAATAAACTACGAACAAATCGAGAATTTAATGTTTGGGACTTTGTGTGTATAAAAGAGGATGTTATCTCAAAAGAGGATAATAGATACGATGGTCTTAGATAAATTATTGAGAAACGGCACAATCTTAGCTATGCCAATTGGGAAAATAAAAATTAGAAATATAGAATGTATTGAGGATACCTAAATGAAAAAAAACATAATAAATAAATAAATTACCTGGGGGAAGATTGTCATGACAAATTGGACGATCAATCGGAACTCAGAAAAGAAAACAGAAGTAAAAAAAATTAAAAATGAAAAAGGTAAATCAAATAAAAGGAAACGAACAAGAAATTAAAACAAAGGTCATTGTTAATTAAGAAGTACAAATAAAGGTGGAATTTCAAATTCCAGAAAAAAACAAAATAAGGGAAAAGCCGTATCTTGGCAGCCTGTCAAAGATAGCGAAATTGTCGGGAGAAGGCGCTTAACAGAAAAGGAAAATGGAAAAATATCTCGACATCTGTCAGAGATAAGGCTGATGTAGAGAAAAAGAAATATGGTAAACAGAATCGGTCGCCAGTGCCACAAACAGAACAACTATATAAAGGAAAACTGGTGGACGAGAAATCAGAACAGATTGAGAACAAATTGAGAGCAATTTAGAACAAATTTAGAGCGAAAAGTGGAACGGAAACAGAACGAAGTTGAGAGCAAAACGAAACGAAATTAGAGGCAAAAAGTAGAGTAAAATTAGAGACGACAGAGTAAAAAGGGGAATCAAAACAGAGTGAAAAGAGAAGTGTCAAGAATCTTTTATAAAATTGAATATAAAATAAAAGTGGAGTAAATAAATTGTGTGGTCAAAGCAAATAGAACAATCGATCAATATATTCTGTAATTGAGTAGTTGACGGCTAGTGATTATTGTTGTGGTTACAGAAAGGACAATTCTTCACGTAGTGTCGAAATAGGCTCTGTGTGATAAATTGGTTTATAGTTGATTGGTTGTAATTGAAATTTGTACTATTACGTGTGGATATTAATAAAGGTTATTGTGTTCGAGAGTGTTGAATTGCGAATTAATAAACACGCTTTGGAGCCAGATTAAAGGTTTGAATTTACAAATATTGTCATCAACTCAATAACCCAACATATTTTGGTGAGCCCGACGTGATCAAAAGTTGGTGAAAAGATTGTTAAAAGGAAAATTGTAAAAATAAAGTGTGTTAAATTGAAATTATTAAAGTGATTGTGAAAAGGTAAATTATTTATTGTAATAATAAATTGAGATATAGATTTTGTGCAAATTGAAAACGAAATAATTTTTTAAAGTGAACCGATATTATTTACGAAGCCAGAGTAAAAAGGAAAAGATAATGAGCAGTGAAGATTTACTAGTTTCAGTTATTAAAGAAAATAATGATTTTGCCAGTTGTCAGAGGTTGCCTGTAGAGCAATATCGAGGAGATCCAATTATATTTGTTGCTTTTATGAGTGATTACTACATGTATGCAACGGCCTATGGATGGTCTCAAGCAATCATAATTCAAAGATTACCATTATATCTTAAAGGGGCAGCTAGAGAGGTGTGGCAACAAATCGACAGGAAAACAATCGGCAATGATTGGGCCAAATTAAAAGATGTATTGGCTGCTAAACTTATTGGAGGATATATTAAAGGATTAATGCGTCAAAAATTTTATAATAGAGTTCAAAATTGTGAAGGCGATTGTGTAAGGCGAACCATATAAAATGAATGGGCAAATTGTTGATAAAGTTGTTGTGATGGAGGAATATTTAACAGAATTGAGAGAATTCAAGGGAGCTTTTGACGATGATACAGGTAAATTGCAAACTCATCCATTCTGTAATATGAAACAGACCAGTTTTCAAACAGGAGAATCAATTTTGGTAGACCAGAAAGTTTGAACGTTGAAGCAAAGCCGGATATGACAGTTAAAATTACACAATTAAGAAAGAGAAAAACTCCAGTAGTTCTGATGTCAACTTTATTGGACGATGGGATGAGATTTATACGAAAACGAGTAGTGGATAAGTGTGGGCAAACAGTGTATGAGACGAATTATAAAGGAATTTATGTGTCCAAGAAAAAAGTCGAGGAAGCTCAAATCAAAATACATAGTACAGATATTAAATTGACAAATTATTTCAATAACAAAATAGAATATTTATTCCATTACAGCCAAAGTATTGTGGAAAATATGTATCGAGAAATGATATTAAACGATTGTAAATTAAACAAAGAAATATTACGAAATAGAATGGCCATGGCGGTCACAAATCCAAATTTAGTGGCACCTATGTAATATCGGAAAACGGTATATTTGCGAGGATATTTGGTGAAGCGTTGTATAGCTATAAATGCAATGAGATTTCAGTACAAATCATAAAGCACGAACAGTGTACAAACGAATTACCAGTGAGTGTTAATGGTAAACTGATATTTATGGAACCAATAACTCGGACATTGTTAGAAGAAGACGTAAGGCCAAAGGTTCTAAAGTGTAACAGATTACTCGCACCACTCTATCGTTTAACATCAGATTCATGGATATCATTACCAGAAAAAAGGAGTAAAAACTCCCGAGAAAACTCGAATTAATATTAATAAAGCTTATTGTGTTCGAGAGTGTTGAATTGCGAATTAATAAACACAATTTGGAGCCAGATTAAAGGTTTGAATTTACAAATATTGTCACCAACTCAATAACCCAACAAATGGCTAACGGAATATAAAAACTGGAAAAGATTATTAAAGGAGGGGGGTGTAAGATGTATTTATATAAACTATTCATATTTATAGAATTTATATTTTATTATTTGAATGTTGTGGTATGTTGAAATTGAAAGTTGAAATTGTTCGAAATATTATTTGGATTTGAATTAATTCCCCAGAAATGAATATTGTTTAAATAATATATAATTATTCACCACTTTGTATTATTTAATGTCTAAAATTTAGACGAATCCTAACAATCATCAAATAATGTTTAAAATATTTCCTCGAATAATTTTTTCGCAACTTGTGGGTTATCAGTCTCTACTTTTTCAATTTTTTTATAATATAGAAAATGTCAATACAAGATGTCAGTACAGAATGTTAAACTACTCAAGGACAAAATCTGGAATCTGCCAAAAACTGAAGAATAAGAAGCAGTCTTTTTGTTTGATGCTAAGTGGATCCTACAAAATGTAACAAATGCCATTCAATAAAGTTATAATTTGGTGAACGCATTTATTGGAAATTCTTTATAAGAAGCAAGCAAGCAACTAATTGAACTACGCAACGGGAACTGGTAAGCGACCTCACGTCTTTCTTTTGTCATCGTTTTTCGGTTCATCTAGGCCTGGTTCTTGTAAATATAAAATGGTACAAGCGCGAAATTGTAATTGATGATATCAGCGTCATCGATTGAAAAAGGTTTATATGAGAGGTATGTATATTTATACTAAGCAATTGACATAAAACCAAGATTGGTGGTGATACAATGGTGGTTAAAATTGACTAAAGCTTATTTTCGAGGCGGAAAACAACTTTGGGTGAATTCAACAGTATATCTTCGGATTAATGTGTGCTTCATGATTCAAGCTCACAAATTCTCCGCAAAAACGCTGTTGTGGACAACATCCCTGAATGTTCTATGAAATATTCCTACAGCTGAGCACAATACAATACAATTGATAATGAAAAATAAATTTAATCATAACTGCAATTTTATAGATCCGGACGCTGGGATCCATGTCAAGACTGTCAAGCGATTGTGGAGATCAACAAAGTGGGCGACGAAGTGTTACTGAGAAGTGGCACGAAAAGATCTGGAAAAGATCTGGAGTTTATGTGCAGAAGTGACGTGTGATGAAGAAAATTCATCTAACATCATTCTGAAGGTGATCTGCACGTTCATGCCACCAGAGTGTCATCTTACCTGAATGGGAATGTATTTAGACATCATGGTCATGTTGATCTTGTATTTGTTGAGGATATCGAAATAATAATAATAATTAATTATTAAAGTGAGCAAAATGAGTGTGGGGAAAAGTGTAAAATAAAGAGTATGTGGCTCTAGAATTATAAGTAGAAGTGTTGAGAGGGAAAAAAAGGCAAAAAATCAAACAATAAAATACAACAAGGTGTTTCTTAACTAATAGTATAAATCAAAAAGGAGATCCAAATCAAATTTGAATTATTATATCAGCCGATATAAAGGAAGTGGATCACCGGAAAGTTAGAAAATAGCACCTTTTAAAATTACATATGTCGACAGTTATCAAAAATAATAAGAAAATTATAGATGATCCAAGAGAATGTGCTAAAAGAATAAAAAATTGTGTAGGATGGCAGAGTATAAAATCAAAACAAAATTTGGATTTAGGGGCAGAATTTGTAAAAAGGAAGCACATTCTAAAACAAATTAAAGTTATTAATCGCGAGTATCAAGTAATTTCAAGTTAAAACCAGGAAAGTAACTAGGTAAATTCTACCGATTGTCAAAATCAGAAACAACAGTTGAATGGTTGTGAATTCCGAATTATATTACAGGCGTGCCATACCTCCCAAAGGGATGCAATAATCATTCAAGTCATTGTTTTAATATTGGATTAATTGTGTCGCTGTTGATTGGTTATCCATTGTGTTGATCAATAAAATTTTATATTATCTGGAATTCCTCATTGTTGTTGTTAGCAGATCAGTCAATAAGTTTTAATTTCATACTTCACTGTAAACTACAGCATATTGATAATGTCAAAACAATAATTGAAATTGCTAGCAATACGTTATCATTTAAAAACACAATACTGCATAAGTACGATAATTTTAGCGAGAAAGAATTAGTAATTACTGTCGTAAACTTATTTCATCAAAGTCCATGTATGATTTAACTTTTTAAGTAGCCACTTACGTAGATAATATGATACAATCACCGTTTTGGAATCATGAACTTTGCAATGAATTTACAAAAGAAGTTTTAGGACAATAACTTTTCGTTTTCAAGAATAAATATGTAACCCTAGCTAGGTGAGGAAATTAAAATAAACCTTAAAACACTAGTTTTATCACATTTTGATATGACAGCTTGAATTCTTCAAATTTCTACTAATTACTATACATTATTGTGATGGATGTTAAGGCTGGCCAAGATGGATGTCTAAATCTAAACATTTATTGCAATATTGGGTGAAACTGTCAACGTTATTTTTCAGAATTGCATGTTTTGGACAATAACAAGAAAAAAAGCTTTCAAAGTTTATTATGGAAGAGGAAAGAAAATGTTTTAACTAAATTTAAAATCTAATTTCTATTTGAATTTTTTTTAGAATTTTATATATATATATATATATATATATATATATATATATATATATATATATATATATATATATATATAGCTATAGTTGTTACATTTTGCTTTTAGAAACTTTCCGGATTTACCAAAAAGTCATCTAAAAAAATCCAATTCTTTACCTTCTTCTATTGAAACAGGAAGACTTCAAAAATTGTCTGGCGAAGAACAATTACAAGAACTCAGAGATGAAGTGGATTCAAGAAATAATTTTACATTTGATTATCTAAAAAATAACACACCCCTGTTTATAATAGCGTTTGCAAATGGATTACTCAAGTATTCAGAATATTACTAAATTTGGTTTTGTAAATTTAACTTCTCAATATCCACAAAAAAATGAACCGATTTTATTAACTTTTTTGGAATAAAATTTTAATAAAAATTAATCAAAAACATGCTTTTCATTATTTTCTAAAGATATATTTTGAATATATGAACATGAAAAATGAAAAATATTTTACCGCATATACTCGTTCTTAAGAAGACCTTTTTTGGAAAAATTTTGGGTTAAAAAGTGAGGGGGTCGGCTTACCATCGGGTCATAGTAGATTTATATATTTTCGGCATGTTTATTTATTACATTTTTGAAATAAATATTTAAAAAAGAACTTTTTATCATTTTATCACAATAATAATAAAGCCTTCTAGCTCCTTGATTCTCAAATCGTGTTCAGCTAAAAAATCAAATGTACAATTCAATTAAAAATTGTTTGAAAATAAAAATCAATTTAATGTAAAATTTACACGTACCATTCGGCTTTGTATGAATAAAAATATCTTTCGGGTTAAAATTATTTCTTGGGGACATAACATATTATTGTAGTTATCAAATTCTGCTTAAGCCTATTGTAGATTAATTGTAGGTTCCGAAGTCTGGTGTTTTAATAAATATATTTGCATCAATCAATATCGATACATATTTTATTTATATACATATTATTTTCTAAAAGTAGCATTTGGAAACAGGGGTTTGCTAATCACACGTTGGGACACGATTCCGTTTCTTTTTTGCTCTATAATAATGAAGTGTTTTGCAAATATTATTCTTCTTTTATTGCTCTTTTGGTTTCAAAAAGGTTAGCAACCCGCGACTTTTGTTTTAAAGTTTATGCTATATTGCAGATGTTCCGCTTAAAAATATATCAGAGTTCAGTTTTCCCCAACTTCAAAAAGTTTGAGAATACTATGTAAGAATGACTTTTACTTTCTCTGTCATTTAATTCTCTTTGGTCTTCAACCTGGCGTAAACAAAAATTAACATGTTTTAAAAACTTAAGTAAGAAATGTGTAACATTTTGTTTATACCGTCAAATTATTTTTTGGTAGGCTTACAACGAATCATATACTTTTCCCTTCCAAAATAAGGGCTCGGCTTATGAATGAACCATATATTGAACGAGTATATACGGTCATTTAATGAATTTATAATAAAATAGTTTAAAATTTATTAAAATATACTGAAAGTTAATTTTTTTAACTTTTAATTCAAAATTAAATTTTTGTCATGTAGTATTATTAATATTTAAAAGAATATGGAAATTTAATAAAAGTTGTTTGCTTTATTAAAATCAGATGAATTTTATATAGTAAACCGGTAAAGGTAAATTTTATGACGATTAGACAAGGGCAACCAAAAACAATAATGTAAGACAAAACGTTTTTCAAATTCTATTTTACCACATTTTCATAATATTGTTTGTAAGGAGTTAGTAAATCTCTATATAAGATTATTATGGTTAAATGGTAGAAGTGAGATCAGTTAGTAGAAATAATTATTTCTGTTAAATTTTTATATTTAAATTCTATATTAAATTATATCATATTATATTAAATTATATTAAATTAAATCAATTAAATGTATGACCAGTAATTACATTAATATTAATAATTATCACGCCTCGGTGTTTAAATACTCTAGTAAACGGCTCAATTTTGAAGTTGTTATAAAAATAAATGCTTGAAGAAGACTTGAATTTAATTGCGTCTAACATTGTTTAATATTACATTATTCCTACATCCCCACCAGATTCATCTGGATCTTTAACAATTCCTTTTCTAATATCACCCACGTGTCGCGCCATATCGTATCCATTACATCTGACTAAATATTTTGTATTTGATAATGGTTTAATGATATGTCTACTTTCCATCTTTCTGTGTATTTTTGATTCAAATTCGGTTTTATCCATACTGGGTCACCAGCAGAATATTTTGCTTCGATTATTATCTCTTTTTTATTGTAGCTTGGCAGATTCAGCTTTGGATTATATCTAAATATGGGTCTAGATGGACAAATATTATTGTTGTTTGGCGTATTGTTGAACCAGTACACAGCTTCTGCGATAGTTCTTGAGGACCTAACTGCTAGCGATTTGATTGTCCGATTGCTACGTTCAATGATCCCGTTTCCCCCTGGACGGTTCCCTGTTCTAAATACCAACTCAAAATTCCATTTATCTGCTAATTCTTGAAATTTCCTAGATCTAAAAGATAAGTAATTATCTAATAATATTTCACTTGGAGCTCCTCTTTCATATAGCACTTCATTTAAAGCATTACATATCTCTTCTACATTTTCATTCTTAATTTTCTTCCAGATTGCATATCTCGAAGATCCACAATCAATAATTGTCAAATATTTATCTTTAGCAAATTTAGCTACATCAATTGCTAAACCTGCACCAATTTTCATCACAGCGTAGTTCATCTTTTTCCCACGTTACTGGCGCTGGGTCAATTGATAGGTATTGATTACAACTTGCAATTATTTCTGAGATCTCATTATCCACATTTAGTAGCCCCGCTTACGATGCTAAGAATCGCCTACGATTTTTCCCTACATGGCAGTTCTTGTGAATCTCTAATAACACATCTTTCGAGCTGAACCTTCCATTTCTAATACAATTCCAATGACGATCGAACTTGCATCGCACCAAATTATACCTGTCTGATTGCTGGGAACACTCCAAATACCTGACGATAGATCTCTTTCATTCACTTTTTCTAATAACCATTTTACTTTGTCAAAGATATGATTTTCTATTGAATCATCCCAATTTCCACTGGATAGCCTCTTGATATATGCGCAAGCTGGCCGCAACCACCCAGACCCAGACCAACTAACTGGCCACATAACGAATACAGCTCTCTTCTTGAAAGCCCTTCATTTAATTCATTTATCCGAATATCGTTCGATCTTTTCCAATGTAGTTCATTATTCTTTCGAAATACATCAATACCTAATACTCTTACACTGAGAGTATCTTTGACCTTTTCTTCTTCTTTACATATCAAACCAAATTTACGCATTTCTGCACTTACTTTACTTGCTTTAACTTTAGATTCATCTACGAATATATCGTCTATGTATGAACTTGTGCTATTCTTGATTGATTCATTGTTGTCCAATACTTTATTCACAATCTCTGTCATTATCGTTGGCGCGATATTCAATCCAAATCCCATTCTCGTAAGTGCATATCTCTTCCCATTAACCATACAAGATTGATATCGCCACATGCTTTTATCCACGTGTATTTGCATATATGCATCAGATCAACGTTCCCTCTAAGTTGCGCATAACAAATTTTTTCTTGCAAAAAAAAAATTTCATGTTGCAAACAAAAATTCTTCTTGAAAAAAAAAACAAATTTCGTCTTGAAAAAAAAATTATTTTCTTTTTAGGAACTAAAGTTATAATTTTTAAAGTTACCACTTAATGTAAATTCTCATTTCATTCGTTACATATAATCTGCCCACAGCGGTTGTTATTTGTTTCAGTGAATAGTGTATATCAATTTGTTACAATTTCCAATAGTTATTGTGTTTTTAGACAACGGTATGTTTTATAATTTTTTATATATATGTAGTATACTAATGTTTTGTAATAATCTATAAATCTCAATATAGCTCAGATATTCCCAAAAGTAATGTCGAAAAGGAAAAATTTAGCTAGTGGCGAATTGGGGAATAAAGTGAGGCGGTTAAAACCGGAATGGCTTTCTATCTATGTTGAAACAACAATACCAAGTTCTTGTAGCAAGCAAAATATAAAATTGGGTGAGATTTTTGTACTCCTTGAAACTTCTGCCGTTAAATGTAAATTTTGTGCTGAGGCTAAAGTCGATGGAGAATTTTCAACGGGAAAAAAGTGGAACGACTGGAAACTTGACTATTTAAAGCGACATATTAATCACAAATCCCACATAGAAGCTGTCAATATACTACGTGCACGATTATCAGGTGGAGTTCTGCAACTACTTACAGAAACGCAGCAAGATCGAGAAAATCGTACCGAAGCTCTTTCAAGAGCAAAAACTGGTGTTGATAAAATTAAAATATTAATAGATAATGTTATTATGGCGATAAAAAATGAAAGCTTCAATGAACTCTGTTCAAGAAATAAACAATCATTTTACAAAATATGTAGAGATTCCAGAAAATTGGCGCCGCAAAAATTATGCTTTTGAATTCGTTGAATGTATCAATCAACAAGAAACTTTTAATGAAATAAGAATGGCACAATTTCATTGTTTAATACTGGATGAAAGCACTGATGTTTCAGTTAACAAAATGTTAATCATTTATATAAAATACCGGTTTGAATTTAATTACAAAACTGTTTTTGCTGGCATAATACAGTTAAATGCATGTGACGCAAAATCAATTGTGGAGTCTATAAAATGTTTTTATAAAAAACTTAATCTGGATATGCAAAAGATGGTAATGTTAACATCCGATGGAGTTGCAGTAATGTCGGGAGCCTATGATGGAGTTGCAGCACTATTAACGCGAGAAATTTACCGCTTGACAGCTCAGCATTATGTTGCTCATAGAGAAGATTTGGGAATCGATGATTTTTGGAAGGGTATAACTCTTATTTCCCAAGTAAACCATGTTCCATCGTTCATCTGTTAAAAAACATCATTATGAAGAAATGGCAAATCTAATGAATTGTGAAGTTTTGATGTTCCGACCTCTTAATGAAATACGCTGGCTTTCTCGCCATTTTGCGATTATTCCGTTCATTCGGAACTATGACGTCTTGGTAGAATATTTCAAAGAAAAGGTTGATAATTCAAATTCAGTTGATTCAATCGCGAAATTTCTTTGCAGCTTTAAAAATAATGTTAATCGTGTAACCTTGGTCGCATTAAATGATGTTTTTACAGAATTGACAAAGTTATCAAAATATTTACAAAAAGTGTTTTATCACCAATGGAAGCGCATCAATATTGTAAATCGATCATCACAAAATTAAGAAGTCAGTACCTTGGTGATATAGTTTATTGGAGTGAGGATGTGAAAAAAATTCTCGAAGATGAAGGTAATAATGATATGCAAAAATTGTCTGGGATAATTCTATTTATTGAGAAGTTATGCCACCATTTGGATAAAAGATTTCCTGATAGTGACATGGATCTTTGGAATGCTTTTGATCAAAACGGCATTGTCAATACATCAGATTTTAATTATGGGAATGAAAATTTAAAAAAAATAATATTGAAATATGGAGATCTCATCCCAAATATGGATAATAAAATAATAATGGATGAGTATAAAGATTTAAAATATTTATTTACGAAAAAATTCAAAAATAACGGTCGTAATTTCAATGATCTACTTCAATTGGTTCTTCGTGAAGACTGTTTTCAAAATATAAAATATTTGCTTGATATTTGTGGAACCTATCAAGCGTCGAGTGCTGATTGTGAAAGAGGTTTTAGCATGATGAATTTGATTAAAACCAAATTTAGATATAGATTGGACGTTAATCATTTGAGTAACTTAATAAGAATAAAATCACACTTGGTTTCGGAAAATATTATTGATCTGGATAAAGTACTGGAAGCACAATAAAGATAGGCGAGAAAAAAAATAATCATGTACTTATATAAAAATAAAATATGATTTTTCAAATAAAAAAAATTCCTAATTGCTTAATTTTTATTTAATTTTTTAATCGTGGCGCAATATTTATTTTCTGCTCAGCTAAAAAAAAATTAGAGGGAACGTTGCATCAGATATATCTAACATTGCAAATTCTTTACTTAAACATCTCCATGATCGTAATTTTTCAGAACAGATATCTGCATTCCCACTATATACATCAATATATTTATTGATACTCCTAAAGTCAAATACTGGACGCACTTTCGCTTTATTTAACTGAATTATACCATAAATAGGTACTGATCCGATCGGTTTGCCCATTGTTTTCTCGTCGTAATCAACTAGATAGCTGTTAGATATCCAAGAATTCAAGATACGCATCGTCTCCTGATCCTTACTATAATTATCATAAAAGTTTGAATTTCTATTAGGTAGAAATTTCGGCGGCTCTGATTTCCAATCCCATTTGACAATCCATTTCTCGTTTTCAAATCTCGCAGAGAAATTTTCCTTCAATATTTCTGACATACTACTACTAGAACACACTAAGTGACAAGGTGCTTCTTCACAACCGAATATGGCTTCTTTATTCAATCGAACTCCACCAAACCTATTAATAGCATTCACTCCAAAAATTACATCATAATTGGATACTAGTTTCGGGTATATTAAACAATCAATATTAAATAACTTATCTCCAACCCATATATCAACTTTACTTCGCTCAGCATATATGATTGAACCATCAAGCATCACTACCTTAGTCATAGATTTTCGTGGATTTCCTTTTACTATAGTGCTGCCCGAATCAACTAAACATGCTTTTACATCACCATTTACTTTTAAGAGTTTCACATATTCACATTATTCCTACAAATAAAATTTAACAAACCCATCAAAATTAATAATTTGGATTGTCCTTACCAAAGTTTCTTTTGACAACGTTTGTTAAATTCCATTTTTAAGACCGTAAAATATTATTAAATAAGAAATAAATAAATTGCTATTCAAACAAATAATTATTTAAATAATCTTTATGGAAATTGCTATTAAATATGTTAAAAATTAAACATTTTAATTTCATTTATTATTTTTTGTTGATTTAAAATTTTTATTTCGACTTTTGATCAAATATGTATTAAGCAGAAATAAATTTGATTTATTAATGAATGACGATAAATTAAATTTTATATTATATAAATTTTATTTTTCAATACCATATTTCCTTATGTCCAATTTTTTCATGTGCTTTTTCATGCTCACTTTCATGATATTATGCTTTAAATTGAACCGGAAAATGTAGGACTAACCGCTTAGCATGTGCTAGTATTATTTTGGATGTAGCTCGGTATCCTATTTGATACTGAAGTTTATGAACTTAAAAAAAATCAACTACATGTGACTTGTTCCGTAAATACTTATCCAATAACAACATTTAGTATTATATAATTTGAATATATTTAGGTACATACATTCAAAATAGGATTGTTAGAACTAAAAACACATAAATTTATGTCAGATGACTAAAATTTAAAGGTTATAACGTAAATAAAATAAACTTTAAAAGCGAAAATGATCATTGAACTCCTTTGAACTTATGGATTTTCTTGATAAAAGACTATTTCAGAAAAGTTTGTTGCTATGTTTCAAGCACTCAGGTTAGTTAAGATTCAAAAATATTTTGATAAGGTTGAAGAAATTTACGGCTTCCTATCCAAACTATCCATTCTCTTTCCATGTCTTTTAATACCAAATTTTGTTGCAACTTCTGAGAATTTTCCATTAAGTCTATAAACTAACAGTTGCATTTAACTTATGCTTGTTTTTATATTTCTTATTTGTCACAAAGGAGTGTTTAAATTTTGATAATATTCAAACAAAAGCAAAAAAAATGGCATAGTTCTGCAATTTTAGATTTAGAGTGTATACATATAACACTAAGTAAAGTTAAACAAAAAACACGTCAAAACACCAATTAACCACAGTTAAAAGAACCTACATAACACTAAAATGTTAAACAAAAAAGTAAAATAAAATGAAATATAAAGCAAGAAGTAGTGCACGAAACGAACTCAAACATAACAGAAGTAAACAAATTTGAATTAATGGCGATAAGAGAAAGTATGAATGGAAATGAGAGAAGATTCTCTGTTGATAACGCTAAATGAAAAGTTACAACTTTTCCTGATGTCTCCTATCTTAAATATCAGAACTCCAATTTCGACGTAACCGGATTCCAATCCATGGGACCAGTGATGCTTTACTTTATTTGACTGGGCGTATTTGAAATTCACAAATCTATTGAGTGAGAATAAGGAATCGAAACTTGAGCCTACTCGCATAATGTAGGCCAAAGGTTTGGATGTGTCTTTATTGATCTGGTAATTAGGCACTAATGGAGTTTCCGGAAATAATTTGGTTTTGATAAAAGTTATGCCATATATACATCTATCTAAGAAAAGGCATTCATCGAAATCGAAGGTAATTTCTTTAAATCTGCAAAACATTTTAGAGATTAATGGTCATAATGTAATCAATAAATATTAATATAAAGCACTGCGTTTTATTAAAGCAAAAAATATCATTTCTCTCCTCGTCATTAGTGCAAGGAGTAGTGAAGTAATGGGAAAATAAATGGACAGAGAAAATAAATTCTATCAAAATTATTAAATACAAACATCTTTCCAGTAGTAGTGAATCTTCGTGGACAATTTCGATCTGTGTTGTTCTTTTTAAAGCCATTATTCATCGTATTCAGGCTTGGGTTAGATGTTCTTGGGAATCGATTTCTAATATGATTATCGAGAACCAGAATATTTTAATAGATTTGAGGAATTGCGAGATTTAATTTTAATATCAATATTATTATTATTATTATTATTATTATTATTATTATTATTATTATTATTATTATTATTATTATTATTATTATTATTATTATTATTATTATTATTATTATTATTATTATTATTATTATTATTATTATTATTATTATTATTATTATTATTATTATTATTATTATTATTATTATTATTATTATTATTATTATTATTATTATTATTATTATTTATGGTTATCGCCACCATCAATATCAACATAACCAGTAGATGTAAAGATTACGGAAACATAAGGGCGTGTTACTGATGTTGGTGTTTCGTCACATCTTTTCGTCCTGACAAAACTCAATACTTTTAGGCGAAGGGGTATTGAGCAAGCAACGTCGATAAAAAGCTCACACCACAAACACTAGTGCCTAATTACCTAGTCGCTTGACGATAGGCAGCAAACTTGAATTTGTTAGTAAGTCCTCTTTGAATAGAACGAATTCTAAGATTGCAATTACCATGGTATTTCACTAACAATATGACGAGCTGATATCAATGTAGTCTTGATGACTGTGAATAATAGCATCATCACTTTCGGTAGTAACAGGAGGCCTTCCAGAGCGATGTTTTGATTAATAGCTCCTCAGATGATTAAATGAACATTTGATCAGTGTACTCCTAATATCGATGCTGTTTGCCTCGTTGAATATTTTTAGTTTGCGACTTTTGCATCAAAGAAACGTCCTTGGAAATTTTCAACGTTCTGGTTGTAGCGGTTTGGACTGTACGAAGAAGAAAAGGTAACAAACACGCCCACCCTCAATCATATGGATTTTATAGTTTTGATAATAGACAATCTTTATAATTTTTAAATCATCATCTTCCTCCACTTACATTTTTAACATAAAAACACTAACTGAAAACTTCAATGCTAATTACTCTAGAATCACTCACTTTGAATCTTAATGGCAAACACACCCACAAACATATTTGTAGTTTT
The DNA here is from genome assembly GCA_959609185.1 of Schmidtea polychroa. Classification (NCBI taxonomy): domain Eukaryota; kingdom Metazoa; phylum Platyhelminthes; order Tricladida; family Dugesiidae; genus Schmidtea; species Schmidtea polychroa. The sequence goes on along the minus strand of CAUHTR010000024.1, from coordinate 47,464 downwards.
TATTATTAACCCTTTTTACCCACATTAATTTTTAAATGTTTGTTTCTTCCACTAATATTTAATTTAGAGAATTTTGTGCCAAAAGTCCTTTAGTCTGATTCATGAGGCAAAAAAACCTTGATTTCGAGAACATTTCAATTGGAATTATAGACGTCTACAAATGGATATGATTTTGCACTNGTGATTGTCCAATTTGTAATTTTTAACTTTTAAAATCATCTAATGCTTTTTAGCTCGTTAACATAATTATTTATTTGTGATTAAGTATCGCGTGATTATCTGGCGAGTGATTATCTGTCGCTGTGATTAAGTGTTGTTGTTTAAATATCACGTGTTTAAATGTCATGGAACCGAGTGAAAATTGCAAATAGAGTGACACATTGTAATTTGATTGAAATTGAATAAAGTTATTCTGTGTTGGGTTTCGACTTATTTGCATGAATAATACGAAAAAATCAGAGAGAACCGACTTGAAAAATAAAACCCAACAAGTTATAATATTTTCATAAGTCTAATTTAATTTGCAATCTTCAAGGTTTACATTTAACAACTATACAATTGCACAAAGTGAGAAATTAAAATATAAAACATTTACTTCCTGTGTTTTCTATTTTTTACTGTAGTTTAAATTTTATTGTTGATTATTAAATTAAATGTTAAATATCAATATTTTTATATTTAAAATTAAAATTAAATTTCAAACAAATCAATTTAAATTTTGAACCATAAACAACGAATAAAAATTTAGATGACAGGATCAAACGAAAACTTGGGGAAAGTTCCAACCTCTCATGCTGTGAATAAAATGGTGACTGGAATAGCACCTTTCTGTAGGAAATGATCCTGCTTCGTAAAAATAAAAACTTTCATAGCTATCAACATCAGCTCAGAGACTATATAAGAAGCGAAGGAGTCACCACTTTTATTCTGAGTTTAACTTCGGGTAGCTTTTTAAATTATTTCTCGCTGATTAACTATAAAAATTAAAAAAATTAGTTGAAACGATGTCTGAATAAAAATCTATCTGTAAGAATAAATTAATAAAAAGCAAAATCCACGAATTTTATAGCAAAATAATATTTTAAAGTATATTTAAACAAAATATTTACATCCTTTTACAAATTAATCCTTTCTCAATAAACCATGAACCAGTTATACGATTTGAATTCCTATCTGTTTTCGTCCATAAAATATACTAAAAATGTTCTGGACATATTGATTTCCTGAAAGTCCGGCTGGAACTGTAGAATTGTTGCAATTATTTCGCTAGGTGGCTGACTTTATTCGTATAACATTAGTAATAAATTACGTAGTAAAATGATGAGGAGTTTATTTCTGATAAAGAGAGCTTACTTTAGATGAAAATCTTGATTTTTCTTTAAGAAATGAGAGATCTTTTTATGAAAAATGGTTTACATTTTATTTTTTTTTGTAGTAAAATCTCGGGTGCTGATTATTGTTATTGGATGTAAATTCTATACTTCCTATTTGTAAAGGTATATAGCAAAAGTTTTACTGGATTTATTTATTACTAAGTAACTTTTAATCTATTTCCTGAGTTGGCGCCTAATAATTTCTAGGTTGTGGTCAGTGAAAGTGTATAAATGAGTAAAATAATTAAAATTTTGTGGAAACATTTAAATGGAAAGAATTTAGTAGATATATTATTATTATTATTATTATTATTATTATTATTATTATTATTATTATTATTATTATTATTATTATTATTATTAATAAATTAATTAATTTTAGACATCATTTGAAAGAGCACATAGCCTCAATAATATACAAAAAAAGATCGAGAGATATACTATGAGAAAATGATTTCCAATTCCAATTAGTCACTTTTCATAATTTAAGATTCAATTTTAATGGATTTTGATATGCGAAATAATATTTTATATATGTATATTTTTCTGAATTTTATCGTTACTTAATTTATTAGATTTTTCAGGTTAAATTTGAATTTAATTTTTGCTGATACAGTATTGACCCTAACTAAAAATGCTCATAGGTCTATTTACTCTTATCTGTGGTTGTGACCAGTGCTGTAATCGTAAAATCAGAAAAAAGATTACGGTACATAGACTGTAAGACTCAGAAGATATAATATATAAAAGAGGGAAGAGGCGTTTAAAAAATGAGGAAAAAGTAATTTGAATTAAGAGCGTTTACTTTTATTATTCTTGAAATATATCCCAAAGAGCTTTGCAAGATGCATTAGAACAAATCTTACTAGAACATGCTTTTGATTCCCTATCTGTTGCTGAACGGTGGTTTAGTAACTAAGAGCGTACAAATTGTTTTAGTTGAAAATTTTTAACTGGTGGTCCATTAGCATTAAAACACTCCAAATCAGTTATAATAGCGTTTCCTGAAGTGTGGGTGGCAGAAAAACTCAGCAAAGTGCGTCAAAAATTGTAAAAATACAAATAAATTTCTTTTACATATTATTTCATCGGTTAGTCATTAGGAATAATGCCGAAGTGTGTATTTGTACTCTTTCATATAGCACAGCGTTTCCCAAAGTGTGGATCGCGAAATATTAAAAGTTTTGGAAACGCTGAGTAATAATATTATTCTGTAGATCAGATATGTCAAACTTGCGGCCCACTTGATATATCAGTACAAAAAAACAAAACAAAACTTAAAAATAAAATTTTCTATGTTATCACTTCTTATAACTGTTATATTTAGTTTTTATCGCCCATTAAACAAAAAATTAAGGAAACGAACCCCAAAAATCTAGTTAGGGTGCGAAAATAAATTCTGGTTTGTCGTACTATACCGAGGTACGTTGGTTATCCTGCTCCAAGGTTCTCAAACAATTTTGGGATTTGAAAGACGAAATATGTCAGTTTTTAACATCAAAAAAACAAGACATGGGCTTGTTTTCTGATACAGTGTGGTGGCAAGATTTATCTTTTATGGTTGATATAACGAAACACTTATCCGATTTAAATTTGAAACTGCAAGAAAAAGATCAAATCATTACAAACATGTGTGACCAAGTTAATGCATTCAAATGTTACCACATTTTCTTCAAATTTTATTATTATTATTATTATTATTATTATTATTATTATTATTATTATTATTATTATTATTATTATTATTATTATTATTATTATTATTATTATTATTATTATTATTATTATTATTATTATCATTAATAATAAAAAAATGTTTTTTAGTTTGTTGAGATTTTAATTAAATAAATATTAACGTCGGTGTTTCAGACTCCACATGTTCTGAAAAACAATTATTTATGTTGCGGCCCGCCGGCTCATGATACTAGTCTAATGCGGCCTGCAGGCCAGTTTGAGTTTGAGATCCCTGCTGTAGATAATACTGGCAATTCTTGAATCATGTCATAGAAGTAGATGGATTGGCCACCGCTATTATGTAGCCCCTGCTGAAGATTTTTATCTTTTCTAAAATTCTTAGTATTTTTATGTTGGTCAAATAAAAAATTTACATTTTTGATGATTTTCAAGCTATTTTCACGAAATGTTTGCAGAGCTTTATGTAGGTTGTTTATGCTAAGCAGGTTAATTTATATTATGTTACGACTTAGGATTTTGTGTTGTAGAAAGTTTATGAGCTCAGCAGAGTCTCCTTTAAAAACTGTAGAGGGACAGCTGAAATGCGTGTGTATGAATTATGTGCGTGGTGTACAATTAATAAAAACTTACTAAAACAAACCTTTTACAAAATCTTTTATTATTATATAACAAATTTCCTTACCTAAGAATAAAACTGATAAATAAAGTTGTTTACAATTTTCGTTTTGTTTTCATTAGATTCCTTCATTGCCATCGTTTATTGATTTATTTTTTAAAATTCTTTTAAATATTTTCTCCTAGTAATTCTTGCCATTGATTTATTATAAGTTCAAATTTTGGGATTTTAATTATAATATTAAAAATAATAACAATAAAAAAAATAATAATAACGTAATAATAAAAATAAAAATCACGTATTGTAGTGTCTCTGACTTCCACATTAATATAAATATCAACTTAAAATATATTAAATTAATTAAATTAAAATAATTGTTTAAATATCCTTTTTGTTCAAAAACTTCATAAACAATTCATGCATCCTTTGACATCTCAATCGTTAACTGTCATCAAAATCAATAAAAATATATATATATATATATATATATATAGTAGTCGCTCATAAAATCAGCAAAAATAATTGGATCTCCTCAATGTTGCTCTACTGGCAATCTTTGACAACTGGCAAAATAATTATTTTCTTTAATAACTGAAACTGGTAAATCTTCACTACTCATTATCGGTTCGTTTTTATTCCTGCTTCGTAAATTATATCGATTCACTTTAATAAATTATTTTCTCAAATTGCACAAAATCTAAATCTCAAATTATTAGTACAATAAATAATTTACCTTTTCACAATCAACTTTAATAATTTCAATTTTTCAAACTTTATTTTCACAATTTTTCTTTTCAATACTCTTTTTACCAACCTTTGATCATGTGGGGCTCATCAAAATATGTTGGGTTATTGGGTCGTTGGTGAAATTTAAATTTAACGAAATGTTTCTCTGGCTCCAAGCGAGTCTTTGACAGACAAATAAATAACACTTTACAAAAGAAATCTTTATTGATAATCACAATAATTTTCACTTTACACTGACAATCAATTCAACACTTAGCTCGGTGAGTATACAATGCTTATTGCAACACTCAATGCAGAATAGCACTCGTGTACAACACCGGATTGAAAGATTACTAACAACTGATTGATTTATCGACTGGGACTTTGAGTTGGTTGTTTTCTTCACAACTTTATTCAAAAATTCAATTAATTTCTTTTCGTTTATTTTTTAATTCTTTTCTGCAAATCTTCTCCAACAATTATTCCTCACAATTATTCTTCACAAATCGTTTTCCAATAACGTTTCGTCAAGTTCTGTCTAATTTATTGTCTCGGTTTTTGTCACAATTTTGTGTCTCTTTTTGGTCAACGGTTTTTCTTTATTAGCTTGTTTTTTTTGTGGAACTAGAGATAATCAATGTTTTCCACTTTTCTTTTTCCGCATTTCCCGACTATTCTCATTTTATCTCTGACAGATGTCTAATAAAGTCTATAAAAGTCTAATAAAGTTCGGTAATTGAGAAAATCGATTATGTACAAGTTAATAAATTAGGATACCATTATTGAGCAACAAAATTTTGTTGAATTAAGTAGGCTGATTTGTTTATTTTGAATTCAATCTTCTTGGAATTATTGCCACTCTTTTGCACACACATTTGTTTTGTAAATTTTTGGCCCTTTCTTATAATAATCATTCAGGACAAACGTCGTGATGGGCCTACCCACATCATCCAACATTCCTCTGCATTATTCATCGTACTACGAATCAACTTCATATCGAAATGTTGGATAATCATCTTCTTTCTGCTAAATCCCCTCCCAAGTGTGAGATTTTACATATCATCCTCGTTCATTCTTCTCCCGAAATGACGACTCAATCCTTTGTTTGTAATTAATTCTCTTTTTCGGGCTCCGGTCCAATATCTTTGTTTGATTCGTCTATAAATATATCTACATCTTCTTCGTCGTTTATCTCATACAACAAAACATATTCTTCTTCGGAATTTAGGTCACATTCCATCAGTTTTCCATAATATGTTTTGGGTTCCTGTGGCTCAAGTTTGACGCCAGTCCTGCTTATAAGATATTATTAAATAATATCAAAAATTAGTCAGTTAGCTAAGTTGTTTAGATTAAAGTATGGTGTGAAATCGATACATTTATAAGTCTATTTTCTAATCAATATGTCTAGTTATGATGTCCTCAACTTCTAAATTCATAAAATAAATCAATAATAATTCAATAAAATATATTTTTCAAAAACACGCTGAAAACAATAATATTCAAACAAAACTTTCCATAACTCTCCCCTTCTTTAAGGAACTGCCCATCTCTTAAGCCATTCAATTCGTCTGAGTTTCTTTGTCGTCCCGTCACTCAATTTCACCTGGTGTTCTGACAAAATCTTTGATATGACAAAAGGACCTTCATACTGTAGTCCATCCTTGTCGCGATTTTGTGGTTCTTTCCGAACTAATACTTTCTCCCCCACCGTGAAACATCGATTAGTTCTCTTCTCTGTTTCCATCTCTTTCATTTGTTTAGCTGCTTTCTCACTGTTCTCTCTTACCAATCTATGTATCTCAACTGTATCCAATGTCGTCTGAGGCAATGTTGAATGAAGGTTAATCTTCCTCTCAAAAACAATTTCAAATGGAGAAAATCCCGTCGCGCTCTGTTGTGTCACGTTGATACAAAATTCTACTCGAGGAAGTAACTCCGCCCAATTTCGCTCTCCTAGTCCACCTGCTAATGATGTTGCCAGCAAGTCTCTGACTGCCCGTATTGTTCTCTCAACTAAACCGTTAGATTGATGCTGATATGGTGAACTGAACTGTTGCGTAATACCCAGTCTTCCTAGATTAGTTTTCATAAAACCACTATCGAAGTTCTTCCCTCTGTCTGACAGACAATTTCCCTCTTCCACTTCTCCAATATGGCTTTGAAAATCGATCTCTCGTCTTGTCTCTCCAGTGCGGTCAGACTGACCATTTTGCTAAAACGATCAATGATAACTAGCATATACTTGTACACTCCACCATTCTTCATATGTGCTATATCAATGACCAACTGCTCTAAAAATTCTGAACTTATTATCGGCAACAATCGTTCCTTTGTCTTCTCCTGCACTATTTTCCTTCTGCAGCATATCTCACATACTCTCAAACAGTTTTGTATAGTTTCTTGCATGTTTGGCCAAAAATATGTTGCTCATATAGCTAATTAATTTCTTTACTCCAATGTGACACATTTCAGTATGTATTCCTTTAACTAACGTATTTGAGTAGTCTATCGGCACCAGGATGACATCTTTACCATTCTTCTCTAATAATAAAAGCCCATCTTCTAATTTTATGTTGTTATGCAAATTGAAAGGAAATTTCTTTTTATTCAAGTCATTTTTTTCCTCTTCTCCCTGTAACACTCTTGTCATGTGAATGAAATCTACATCATCTTGTTGCTTTTCTAAGAGTTTTTTCATCGACTCAGTCTTCTGTAATGAGCTGATATGTCTTATTCTGGCTTTTTCTTCTTTTGCGTCTTCATGTATAGTCTGGCATTGTGCACATAACATCCCTTTAATCCTTGATATTCCGTCCGCATTTCCTTGTTCCTCTCCTTTCCTATATTGAAGATCGAAATCATATCCGGAAAGGTTGGCTAGTCAGGTTTGAAATTGCGGGCTTATCGGTTTTTTTGTGTATCTCATGAAAACCAACGCCTTGTGATCCGTTCGTACTACAAATGACTTTCCGTATAGATATTGTTTAAAATACATTACATATTCGTGTATAGCAAGTAACTCCTTCCTAGTCACACAATAACCTTTTTCATGCGAGGTCAAGTGTCTTGACACATATGCAATTACCACTTCGGTACCATCTTCTTTAGCTTGACATAAAACTGCTCCGATGGCCCCAAAACTAGCGTCTGTATCCAGAATAAAGTTTCTATCCATTTTTGGGAAATCTAGAATGGGAGCTTCACACAACTTTGTTTTAAGTAATTCAAAACTATTGTTGCAATCTTCTGACCAATTAATATTTTTTTCACAGCCGGACGTAGCTGCATGTAGAGGTTCCGCAATTTTCGCATAGTCTTTTATAAACTTCCTATAGTAATTGGTCATACCTAAAAAGGATCTTAATTGTTTGGCGCATACTGGTATTTCTGCATCTTAAATCTCTTTATTCTTCTTGTCGTTCGTTTTTATTCCACTTGCACTTACAGTGTGCCCTAGGAATGTCAATTCTTCTTTATACAGATTACATTTTTCTGGGTTAATTCTCAACCCCGCTAGTTGAATTCTTCTGAATACTTCCTCTAATCGATTATTGTGTTCCTCTTTGTCTTTTCCATAGACAAGAATGTCGTCGAGGTAGACAACAACACCCTTAAATAATATTCCATCCAACATTGAGTGCATCATTCTTTGAAACGTCGCAGGGGCGGTTGCTAATCCAAAAGGAAGTCGGTTAAAACAAAACTGTCCTTGCCTTGTACTGAAAGCCGTGATCTCTTGAATTTCCTTCGCCATTCCAACTTGATAATATGCTTGACCTAGATTGATGGATGTGAAATATTTTGAATCTGCCAGACAATCCAGTAGAAATCGTGTATCTGGCATTGGAAAAGATATCTTTTCAGTGATCGCATTCAACCCTCTATAGTCGACACACATCCTTATTGATCCATCTTTCTTAGCCACAATCACTAGTGGCGCGTTCCATGCACTTTTGCATTTTCTAATAACTCTCGCTTCTAATAAGTTTGTGACAAGTTCGTCAAGCTTTTGTTCTAAATGCATTGGTTGTCTTCTTGGCTGTAACATTACAGGCCCACCTACTATATTCATTTCATGTTGAACAACTTTCGTAAACCCGAGATCAAAAGTTGAAGCCATAAAAATACCTTTGAACTTCCGTAGCAATATGTCTAACTGATCATTCTTCCTGTCTCCAAGCATTAATTATGCTTTCTCTTCTCGTTGTGAGTCCACATATGTCCTCCCTACTTGTGACGCTTCAATATTGTCTACCTCTACCAGTCGAATACCAAATCTCTCCATTGTATCTACACCCCCAATGAAATCTGGACGTATATCTTTGACAACTATAACATTAATAATTCTTTTTTTCCCATTCCAATCAGCTTCTATCGTCATTGCTCCTAACGGTCTTTCCAATCTCTGAATCCATGACCTTCTTTTCCACTGATTAAACATTTGTCTTTCATAGGACATTCAAAACGCCGGTGCCCGTTTTCTCCACAACAAAAACACTGACCTGGTGTCAGTTTCACTGGATGAGGCAAATCTCTTCCCTTGCTGTCATTAAATAACCTTCTTGCAATATCTTTAAGCGATACTGTAGGTATTCTTCTCTCTGGTTCTCCTGTCTCATATCGTCCTCTATACCGCTCATTTCCATTCTTGTCTTCATTTACAATTGGTACAAACCGACCATTACCAGGTCTATTCCTCTCATGATTAATCTCTCGGTGTTCGTCGCGTTGATGTGCAGTTGTCTTCACAATTGTTCTTTGGTCTCGTCTACCCTCGAATTTTCCATTTTTCATCACTGATGCGTAAGAGTCTCTTCTTATGGCATCAATATTGAATTTATTGTCATTCGTCATCTCGATCTTCTCCTGAATTTTTGCCATATCTCTGGCATCTTCAAAACTTGTCACTTTCCCTGATAAGAATATTTCTTTTACTCTATCGTCTTTCGCTCTGTTTGAAATAATGTCTCGAACAATCTGTTCATCAGACATTCCAGAGCTAAATACACTTTTAACTAAACTTCTTACTCGTATTTCGAAGACTTGGAATCTTTCATCTCTCTCTTGCTGGATTTGACTAGTTCCACAATCTTGTTAGTAATGGTTTTACTTACTGTAAAAGTTTCTATAAACCACTCTTTTGCCATTTCATCGGTCATCTTCGCCATTTTCGCCGCTTCCCATAACATCGATGCCGCATCTGTCAACAAAAGATCCAATGCGTCTACTAGACTTTGATCTTCTATTCTCAGCCATTCCATAATATCCTTAAGCCAAAGTTCGGCTTCAGATCCAACTTTTCCGTCAAACATATTCTTAGTTCCTTTCTTTTTCCCTATCGCATTGATTTCCTTGGCGTGGTCGCCAGTTATGATGTCCTCAACTTCTAAATTCATAAAATAAATCAATAATAATTCAATAAAATATATTTTTCAAAAACACGCTGAAAACAATAATATTCAAACAAAACTTTCCATAACTTGTCTCATACAAAAAGAAAATTCATAATATTCAATTTGTTTAAGTAAACAAATTATTTTAAATAACTTTGTCATATTCAAAACTATATCCTTGATAAAATATTTTATTATTTATATAATATTTATTATAAATTCAAATTTCTAGATCGAATAATTAATTTAAGTTTGGTATTTTCTTTGCATTCTGAGTTGGTCTATAATTAAAATTTGAATGTAGAATAATATAGCAATGGTAATACAAATTTTTACTTAGTATTGTAATATTTTTTAGAATCTAATTTGTTGTGGTCTAAATTTTAAAAGTATTGATGTTTAATTATTTGTTAGCTAAATTAATTATTTAAAGAAAAGGCAAAAAAATCTAAGAAAAATGTTAAACATTTCGACCAAAATGACCATAGACAGGTAAATAAAAACAGGGAACACAGGAACAGACAAGTCCGTGAAAATCTCAATAATAATCAAAATGCAAATACCGTAATACGGAAGAATTCCCCAAACAAGAATGTTCACTATAGAGTAGACAAAGCGAATCATTATCCAGATAATTCAAAACTCAACAATGAAAGTAGTCGTATACAGCCAAATACAAAAAGGAGAATACAAAGAAATTCCAAGAATCTTCCGTGCATAGAAGACCGAAAAAACCATTATCCAAAAACAAAACCGGGAAAGAATATTCAAATAAACAGCGAAACTCGTCACCTTATAGAAAAACTGCAAAATACACATAAGAAGAAACCGCCCAATAAAACAGATCAATCGCGTACACACAAAACCTCCCCTTATCAAACAGTCGAGCCAATAGTAAAATCAATGTATAAAACTCCAATTATAAATGCAGACCGCCACAAACACAGCAAATATCCATGCCAGGAACATAGAAATATCAATCAAATCCCCCGGAGTAGGCCTCGATCAAATAATACTGAAGGCAACTCAACACCAAAAATTAAAATGAAAAAATTTGCGCATGAAGAAACTTGTATTGATTCTTCATCGGACGACGAAAATTCTTTAAATGACAGTAATAAATCCAACTTTCCTGATTATCAATGCTTTCATGTAGATGAAACCAGGAGTCTTATAGGTAAATCCAATACTAATGGTATGGAAACGCTGAGTAACGCATCAAATACCTTCATTCCTGCAGCAGCCTTCGAGATGAACTCAAATCATTATTACTCACTAATTTCTGAAATTTCCACCAAGGAAGATTTTGTATTAGAGCCGAGCACTTTCATTGATTCGGACGGCAATTTTACCCCTGGTTATTATTAATATTATTAATATTATTAATATTATTATTATTATTAATATTATTATTATTATTATTATTATTATTATTATTATTATTATTATTATTAATGTTATTATTATTATTATTATTATTATTATTATTATTATTATTATTATTATTATTATTATTATTATTATTATTATTATTATTATTATTATTATTATTTAAAACAATAAAATGATAATTTAAGCCTTTTGCTGCAAATAATGTATTTAATGAAAGAATTTTTGACTATAAGATAGTCCTTGTCAATCTCCTGGAATTTAGTTCTTCCCCCAAAATACCCTTCAATCTTTCTTTTATTTCCTTTCTCTTAATTCTCATTGGTTGTAAATATAATGAATTGTTTTACTAAAAACTTTTAAAATTTTTTACATTTAAAATTTCAAAATGACACAAACTAAAAATTTTTAAATTTTTTACAGCTTCTATAATTAGCTTTTAGAAGCCTAATAAAATATTTGAAAATATTTATTATTATATATATTTATTATTTTTTATTATTAATTTTATTATTATTATTATTATTATTATTATTATTATTATTATTATTATTATTATTATTTTTTATTATTATTATTATTATTATTATTATTATTATTATTATTTTTATTATTATTATTATTATTATTATTATTATTATTATTATTATTATTGTTATTATTATTATTATTATTATTATTATTATTATTATTATTATTATTTTTATTATTATTAATATTATTATTAATATTATTATTATTATTATTATTATTATTATTATTATTATTATTTTTTTTTTATTATTATTATTATTATTATTATTATTATTATTATTATTATTATTATTGTTATTATTATTATTATTATTATTATTATTATTATTATTATTATTATTATTATTTTATTATTATTATTTTTATTATTATTAATATTATTATTATTATTATTTTTATTATTATTATTATTATTATTATTATTTTTTTTTATTATTATTATTATTATTATTATTATTAATTTTATTATTATTTTTATTATTATTATTATTATTATTTTTTATTATCGAAACCATTTCATTCCAAAATCGAAAGATTCTTGATCATAAATTATTATTATTATTATTATTGTACGAAAGAATGGGAATTTATGGAAATCCAAAAAATCAAATTAACTCAGAGTAGATAAAACCAACAGATAAAAGTCATAATTCATAGTTCCTAAAAAACACACCAGATCGAGTGGTACCTGAAAATTAGACAATAGTATTGTCACAATACCACTCGAAAATATTTTCCTCGTTATCGACTTCGCTTACACAGTTGTTATTATTATTTCTCGATCCCAAATAACGTTGATTTATGGAATTTCGAGCCAATTTCTACTGTACCTTCAGTTCCGCCTTGCATTATCGATTTTGTCAGTGATTTCAGTTGAGACATTGGAAAGGGGTTTTTGGTCTTTGTCTGACATTTCGACATGACTGATATTTGCTACTGTTAAACCTGGGACCAATGACAAATTGTACATCACTTTCCACAATGTCGATTTTTCGATGTGTGAATACGATGTGAAGAGATATTGAAACGATTTCATTCCAAAATCGAAAGATTCTTGATCATAAAGTCAGTTTCTCTAATATCTTTTTGATACAGTTTGATTACGATTAATAGTTGTTAATTTGTTTGAATATTATTATTTTTCATTCAGTTATGATTATTACGATTCTTAGCCTGAAGGAGGCTGTTAAACGGTCGGAGTATATAGCAATGTTATTTTTAATATACTTAGTTGACGATTTTCTATTATAAAAACTTTGCCTTCGTTCCTTCATTATTTGTGCTATTACTCATTTATTTTGGATATCAGATGCGTATTACGAGTAATATGAACGTATTTCATATGTTAGAAAGTGAAACCGATATAAATGAAACCATGACTGATGAAGACGAGAATATGCAAGAATCAAATCATGAGCTTTCTGGTTACTAAATAAATATTATGTGAGATTATAAATATATAGATGAAGAGATTACTTCAGATAGTAACTCATTAAAAGTCCAAACTCAAATGGAAAATATTGAGATCACCAATAGCGAGCAAAACATATCAATTACCAACAATGATGTTCCTACACCCGAGATTTCTGAAAAGGAAGGAAACCAAATATGTGATCAAAGTAACGATTAAAATGTTGATTGGTTCTACTGGAAAGATTTTTCTAGATCCCATCCTGGTGTGTGAAACCACCGAAAATGATTCCAAGCGTTTTTCAGTCGCATCTGCTGCAAGTAAAAGTCTTTAATTTTAATTGTTGCTATAAATTATTATTTTTATTTATTTGACACGAATTTTTGGAAGTAGATACTGACAAGTCTTCCATTTTATTCACAATCAATTCAGGGCTTAATAACTGTTTCCTGGACGTCGATTTAAGCAGCGGAGTTTACTTTAAGGAAGTAGAAAGAAGTGAGGAGGCATCTCGTGCTCTTCATTGCTGACAACCCTTAAAACTGCGTAAATTGGAATAAATTTTGTCTTTTCATATCCATTTGCCATTTCGTCTGTCAGCTTTTTGATATGGCTCGAATTATTTCTCGCCTAAGAAAACAAAATCACATATTTTCTTGCTGAATTTTTAAGTTTGTTCAAAGTCTTTCAGGTTTTATTAAACGATTTTCTTTTGTTTTTTCTGATGTAATTTGATTTTTTGTTCATCACATGAGACATATCTCTTTGTTCTGTTTGAGATTTTGGAATATTTCGAAAGTGACGTCAAGAGAAATGAAGATGTTTAGATGATATTAGATGATTTGGGAGGTTTCTAATGCTCTGATACTGGTAGAAATTTTTTTAGGACTTTAACTACTTACAAACTTTGTAGTCGTAAGATATATATTGTCTTAGAAGATATTTTTTTAGCTGAAACAAGGCTTAGTAAAGAGTAATGGCTCATTAAGTGTCTTATTTACACGTATAAACTTAATATAATTTTGAATTATAAATAAATCATATTCAAAAATTTTCAGTTTATTTAATTGACATTATATTTATTAAAATATTGACTATGAATCATTAAAGATATCGATGTTTTTTATTATTTTTACTGATATATGTATAGGTCTCTGCCAAATGTTGAGTAGCAGCGTTCCGTACTATTTAGTTTTCTAGCGAAGAAATTGATGGGTGTCAGTTTGCCATCGCTATTTCTGTGATTGAGACTTTCGCTAATGCCTATCTCCGATGCGTCCGTACATTGAACGAAAGTTCGCTTTGAATTTGGGGTGTCAACTTGACAAGTTCTTGTAGTTTCTTTTTTGCCGCCTCAAAGGAGAGAGTATGTTGTTCCGTCCATGAGAACTTGCGTTTGTCTTTGATAATAACTGAAACTAAATCATGTAGTGGTGCAATTAATTCTACCAGGTTTGATAAAATGTTATTGCTCCTATGAATCTTCGAAGTGATTTTGAGTTGTTTGGGCGTGACCATGATGAAATTGCTTGAATTTTGTCTGATTGTGTTGATATTCCTGAACCTGGAATCAGAAATAAATGCATTCACTGGGATGACGCGGACATCCGCTCAAGAATTCACGAGGAAATTGTGTGTTCTGTCGCTCTGAAAAATTGGCACAGTGAGTATGGCTTGGATTTTTGTCGACTGCTGAGTATCCCTGATCTTTTCCCGCATATGATGACTTAGTCCAATGACATGGCTATTCGCATTTTCGGACATCTTTTCCAAATCTTCTGTGGAAATAGCATATAGGATTCATTGTTGACAGCTTGTCGTATTGACTGGATTTGTTATTTAATTTTATAGCATTGATTTCATTTTGGAGATTTTCTATTTCCTGTTGAAACTGGATTTTGGCTTGTTGTCGATTTTCCACCTGAGATATAATATGATTTTTGATGCCCATGTGTAAGTTTGCGATGTTTGCCAGCTCATCAATTTCCGCTTCCTTTGACACTAATAAGTGTTGTATATGAATTGGCATGCAATTTATAAATTGAAATCTCAGGATCTGGCTCGTTTGTGGGTTTTCATTCGGTTCCATTAGTTCGTAACTGCGCTTGAGTTCCATGAGCAGTTGACTTGGTTTTCTGTCACCAAGTTCTTGTTTCTGCAGCAATTTGTTGGTGGCCTCTGTTGTCGATCCTTTTGATTCCCTGATTATTGCGTCTTTTAACGTCGAATGCGACAGTTTAATTTGCGGGTCCAATAGATCCGAGTATTCTTCGAGGATTTATAGCGCTAAACTGGTGAGTAGATGAAAATATTTTCATTTTTTATTCATGCCAGTTCGTGAAGCGTCAACTTGTTGGAACCACGCTACCATGTTGTCGAAGAAAATCGGTGTCTTCATCTGGATGTGACTACTTTCATGAGCCACACTTCTGACACCAATGTTGTCATTTTCAGAATACATTATTTAGTTAAAAGAAACAAGACACTTTTTGAATTTGTGAATCTTTATTTTTATTACATATTTAAACAAAGTTAATACCTAGTATTTATAATAATCATTTAATTGATTTGGCTACAATTATTATTATTATTATTATTATTATTATTATTATTATTATTGTTATTATTATTATTATTATTATTATTATTATTATTATTATTATTGTTATTATTATTATTATTATTATTATTATTATTATTATTATTATTATTATTATTATTATTATTATTATTATTGTTATTATTATTATTATTATTATTATTATTATTATTATTATTATTATTATTATTATTATTATTATTATTATTATTATTATTATTATTATTATTATTATTATTATTATTATTATTATTGTTATTATTATTATTATTATTATTATTATTATTATTATTATTATTATTATTATTATTATTATTATTGTTATTATTATTATTATTATTATTATTATTATTATTATTATTATTATTATTATTATTATTGTTATTATTATTATTGTTATTATTATTATTATTATTATTATTATTATTATTATTTTTATTGTTGGACTAAGCACATAAAATAGCTTTCCTTCTATCCTTGTATAAATTAATTATAAAGTAAATAACGAATATTGAAATTTCCGTTGAGACGAAACCGCATAACATATAAAAAGCATTATGTTACTTAAAATAAATAACAACATAAATTTAAACAAAAATGAAGAAAACAAAGAATAAATAAAAAGATTAATAAAATAATCAATGCAAGCATTTGCACACGTAAAATATTTTAAACGCATAAAAGCAAAAGAAATCGCCCAAAAAAGACAGAATAGCAAATAAATACTACTAACAACAACCAGATTTTAAATCTTATTTGATCCACTTTTTTATACATCTAGAAACCGTTTTTAGAAACTTCAACAATCACTTTTATTTTCAAAAATTTGTCTATCAATTTATTAGCCATTTTTTTAATTGATTACCAAATTTTATAACAACTGTTGAAATTTTTTTGAACCACTTTGAATTTTTGAAAACATCGGAAATATTATTATTATTTATTTGTATTTATTGAAAAAAGAATCGAATCATACTACTTGTATCAACTTTTGTTTTTATTCCATTTGTTAAAAATGTTATTTATCATTACAAATTTTGTTTCTAAAACTTATTCGTTCTCCCTTTTTGAGTAATTTTATTAGATCAGGTATTGTTTTATGATGGAATGACGCCCCTTAGGTTTATCACTTTTTAAACGGTCGTAATATATAACAATGTTATTTTTTAATATACTTCTTAATATGCTTAGTTGAAGATTTTCTATTATAAAAACTTTGCCTTCGTTCCTTTTTATTTGTGCTATAACTCATTTATTTTGGATATCAGATGCGTATTACGAGTAATATGAACGTATTTCATATGTTAGAAAGTGAAACCGATATAAATGAAACCATGAATGATGAAGACGAGAATATGCAAGAATCAAATCATGAGCTTTCTGGTTACTAAATAAATATTATGTGAGATTATAAATATATAGATGAAGAGATAACTTCAGATAGTAACTTATTAAAAGTCCAAACTCAGATGGAAAATGTTGAGAATACCAATTGGGAACAAAATATATCAACTACCAACGATGAAATTCCTACACCAGAGATTTCTGAAAAGAAAGAAAACCAAATATGTGATCAAAGTAACGATTAAAATGTTGATTGGTTGTATTGGAAAGATTTTTCTAGATCCCATCCTGGTGTGTGAAACCACCGAAAATGATTCCAAACGTTGTTCAGCTGCATCTGCAACAAGTAAAATCTATTTCTTTCATTAGATTTGCAATTTACCATTACATAACAATTGCATAAATTATTACATAAACAATAAAAATATTTAAAATTTCCATTTTGATATCCATATTAAAGGTTTTCTTATTTAACAAAAATTTTCAATACTAGTTTTATCAAGTGTTAATTAAAAAATCGAAAATTTTACGAAATGAGTGAAATCGTAAATAAAAAAGAAACAAATCAAACATGAATGAAAGATAAATGATTTTATTGATAATAAAATTGAAGTAAATTTCCTAAAATGTTACGAGTTTATCATTACATAGTTACTTAACCTTGCGACAAAATTCTGTTTTGCAAAATTGAGAAATAATCATTCCAAAAAACATAATTTTGTATTTGTGATCTGTTTATGTATATTTATGTATTTGGATGCTAGTACCTAGTGGTTAGTTATTGGTTGTTGGTATTTATCTGTTAGTACCTGGTTTTAAGTACTTAGTAATTGTTACCTGGTTGCTGATTGAATTGTCTAAAAGATTATGTGGTTTGTGCAAATCTATTAAAGTTAACTTGTCCTTTTAGATGTAGATGATGTCATGAATATAATAAGAAAGAAATAGTACACATTCTACTTGCTGAATTAAGAAGAGCATATTATAAGTAAATATATGATGAAGAATGTGATTAATAAAATTATTTATAAAACTTGGCCTTCGATCTCATTTTATTTTTAATATTATATGAGTATTACTACTAATATAAATTATTTTACTAATATGAACGTATTTCATATGTTAGAAAGTGAAACCGATATAAATGAAACCATGGCTGATGAAGACGAGAATATGCAAGAACCAAATCATGAGCTTTATGGTTACTAAATAAATATTATGTGAGATTATAAATATATAGATGAAGAGATAACTTCAGATAGTAACTTATTAAAAGTCCAAACTCAAATGGAAAATATTGAGAATACCAATAGCAAGCAAAACATATCAATTACCAACAATGACATTCCTACACCCGAGATTTCTGTAAAGCAAGAAAACCAAATATGTGATCTAAGTAACGATTAAAATGTTGATTGGTTGTATTGGCAAGATTTTTCTAGATCCCATCCTAATGTGTGAAACCACCGAAAATGATTCCAAGCGTTTTTCAGTCGCATCTGCTGCAAGTAAAAGTCTTTAATTATAATTGTTGCTATAAATTATTATTTTTATTTATTTGACACGAATTTTTGGAAGTAGATACTGACAAGTTTTCCATTTTATTAACAATCAATTCAGGACTTAACAACATCGATTTAAGCAGCGGAATTAACTTTAAGGAAGTAGAAAGAAGTGAGGAGGCATCACGTGCTCTTCATTGCTGAAAACCCTTAACACTACGAAAATTGGAATAAATTTTGTCTTTTCATATCCATTTGCCATTTCGTCTGTCAGCTTTTTGATCTAGCTCGAATTCTTTCTCGCCTAAGAAATCAAAATCACATTTTTTCTTGCTGAATTTTTAAGTTTGTTCAAAGTCTTTCAGGTTTTATTAAACGATTTTCTTTTGTTTTTTCTGATGTAAATTGATTTTTTTGTTCATCACATGAGACATCTCTTTGTTCTGTTTGAGATTTTGGAATATTTCGAAAGTGACGTCAAGAGAAATGAAGATGTTTAGATGATATCAGATGATTTGGAATGTTTTTAATGCTCTGATACTGGTAGAAATTTTTAGGACTTTAACTACTTACAAACTTTGTTGTCGTAAAATATATATTGTTTTAGAAGATATTTTTTTAGCTGAAACAAGGCTTAGTAAATAGTAATGGCTCATTAAGCGTCTTTTTTTCAAGTATAAACTTAATATAATTTTGAATTATAAATAAATCATATTTAAATATTTTCAATCTATTTAATTGACATTATATTTATTAAAAAATTGACTATGAATCATTAAAGATATCGATGTTTTTTTATTATTTTTACTGATATATATCGTGTTTTCCTTATTTGAAGCCCCTGGCTTGTATTGTTAATTTTCATAAAAACTATTAAAAATTGAGGTATGGCTTATAAAAAGAAAAGTTGAATGTATGTCTATGAATCCAAAATTTATTATAAAGTAAAATAAAGAAACCAAACCAAAACCCAATTAAATACTTTATTCGTGTCTCTCATCATCACTGATTATTACTAGATCATCTTCTTCCGGGACATTTACTTCATTCGGCAATACTGGCATCATCGATAATGACTGAATGATTGGACCAAGCCTTTCATGTTTATAAATATGACTATTTTCGAAACCGCTGGAAGGATTTAAATACCCGGCTATTAAAGTATTACTAATTATCTGAGTCGTTATTTTATCCCATGATTTTCTAACCCAATAAGCAACTTCCCCGATCGCGGGCTTTTTAAAATTCCCTCTAATATTCCGTTCAGCTCTTTGTTCAATATATTCGTTGATTTCATTTTTTTGTTGATCTTTAAATGGTTTGTTCACACATATATCCAAAGATTGTAGATAGCTAGTAGTTGGAGAAGGGATCCCTATCTGATGAATTTTGCGGGTATTCAGATATTCCTTCATTTTAATTGCTCTATGCGTACTCGCCGAGTCCCATATTAAGAGTCCTTTTTTATTGCCCCGTTTAATTATAGGAAGACTGATATCGATATATTTTTTCAATATTTCTACTGTACTCTATGCCTTTTCAGAATTAACCACATAAACCCCACTTTTCATGCATGACTTTCATTTTTGCCTTTGTTGATAATAAAAGGGGTTAGTTTTTCGCCGTTCAATCGAATTCCCAAAATGCAAGTTATCGGAAAACTTTCATAACCAGTAGACGGAATTGTAATTGAATTTGCTCCTCGCCGTTCCAAAGTAGCTTGTGAGTTCACTACATAATAAATGGCGGTTTCATCTACAGCTATGCAAAAATTCGAATCATAGTAAGACAAATCCATTGAATCTACATAATTTTTAAAATCAATCGCCCTGCATACCGTTTCAGCATCAGTTATTTTGAAAACTGTTGTGGATCTTCTTATGCTTATTTCATGTCTCTTCATAAATCCATCCAACCAATGACTTGAAGCGCCGAAATTATCTATACAACATTCTTTTGCTAGATCTACGCATATTGGATGACATTTTTTCTTTTCACGACAAAATGCGCAAACCTTTTTTCCGCGAACCAAGTAAAAATTTCATCCTCCAATTCTGCAATTACAGGCTTTCAACCCGCACCCACCCGTCGTTTTGCTTGTAAATCCCAACTTAAATTCTCAATACCGATTTCATTCTTCCACCTCCGCACCATTCTTATATCCAACCCATGTTTTCTACAGACATTGCTCAAATTGCTATTTATGGACTCCTCCAGAATTGATGTTTTGTATGAATGTGTATAGCTCTTTCTTGGCATTGTTTTGAGTTTGGAAATTTAAATTTTAAAAAATCGTTGAAAGTATATAATTAATATGTTTTTAAATATTCCATATGGCTTATATTGGGGATAGGGCTTTTATTAATAAATTTTACAAAAAGGGGAGGAGGGCTTCAAATACGGATAGGGCTTCAAATGGGAAAAACACGGTATTACTTCTTTATTTCTTTAAGTTATTATTTTCTTTCATCAATACTTTCTTGTATTTTGTATTTTATCAATATTTGTATAGCGATAATTTACTATGGTAGGGTTCGGGTTAGGGGTTCGGGTTAGGTTTAGGGTTTAGAGGTCCCTTTATTCCATTTTCGAGAGCGACATACACTCAACGAAATAGCAAGGCGTCGCGTAACCTTGTTTAAAAATAAAAAAGAATATGACTGTACATTACAGTCTGTTTAACGTATAGATAAATGAAGATTTTCTGATGATGTGAGATGATTTGGAAAGTTTTTAACGTTTTGATACTTGTAAAAATTTTTTTTGGTCTTTAACTACTTACGAACTTTGTAGTCGAAGGATATGTATAATTTTCGAGTCATAAGTTATTGGCTTAGAAGAGTTATAAGATATATTTTTAACTGAAACAAGGCTTAGTAAAGAGTAATAGCTTATTATGTGTCTTATTTACACATATAAACTAATTATAATTTTGAATTTCAAATAAATCATTTTTAAATATATTCAATTTATTTAATTGACATTATATTTTTTAAATAATTGACTATGAATCAGTAAAGATATCGATGTTTTTTTATTATTTTTACTGATATATATATTATATATCAAGGGTGGGCACGCATGAGTTCAATGAGAGACATTTTCCGAAAATTTATTTTTTAAAGAGCCACCATAGTGAACTACATATTTTTTTTTATTTCATTAATTTGATTAAAAAAGACTTAAACGCTATTAAAAACAATTATTTCAAAATTTAAGTAACAAACATAAAATATAAAAATCCATTAATAAAAAGTAATAAAATTTCTTGAATTAACGAAGACTTTTGGTCAAATCTTTGAAATTTGGTGTATACTTTGTTAAAGCTGTTCGCAGCAATTCTGTAAGATGCTGATTGGTCAACTGTGAACGATATTTCGACTTCACGAACTTCATTGTGGAGTACAAAGATTCACAACAATATGTTGTACCAAAAATTGAAATTAGACGGCAAGCACCTTGTTTTAAGTGTGGATATTTTGCCTCTGGTACGAGTTTCCAAAATTCAATTATAGAAGTAACTTTATGGTGCATTTGCAAAGCCTGGTCCTCTTTCATATCTAATAACTCCAATTCCCCAACCGCTTTTTTAACAAGTATTACTTCAGAAATTGGAAATCCATCTTCAATAATATCACAAATAAATGGGTTCACAAAAAATGCAAATGTAGATTTAAAACTTTTCAAATCTTCAAACCTACATTTGAAATCCGCTTGCAATTCTTCCAATTTTTCACTGTATTCGTTTACTTTTTCTTCTGTGATATCAATTTTATTAGCTTTTATTCGTGGAAAATGATTAAATATTTTCGACCTAAGATCGTTCACAAAAAGCCGAAGTTTAGCTTCAAAACTAAATAACGTTTGTGACAAATCAAAAAAGCCAAAATTAATATTTGCAAATGTTCCATAATGTCTGTAAGGAACATTAAGTCAGAAAGCCAAGTTTCATTTTCTAATTCTGGGTATGCTATTCCTTTTTCTTTGGTAAATATTATGATAGGATTTAGGAGTTCCACAAAACGGTCCAAAACATTGTAAGTTGACAGCCATCTAACAATACACCATAAGGAGACATCATTGGGCAATTCATCTGTTTCATCATTTAATCTTAATTCTTCTAAAAAGTTTTTAAATTGACGATGTGTTTTGGCATTTGTTCTAATTAAATTCACAATCTTCAAAACAATCTTCCACACATTTTCGTATTTAAAGTACTTCGCTATGAGATGCTCGCGATGAATTATGCATTGAAGAGATAAGAAATGAGGAATATTTGGATCTCTGTTTAAAAGACCAATGAGACCTTGATTTTTCCCCATCATTTTCTCCGTCTGTCGCAACACTTACAAGTTTATCACGCGCCAATTCAAACTTGTCCATCACTACATCAAGCGCAGTTTTGACATCGATACCGCGAGTTGTTTCTTTAAGAGCTACTAGGTCTAAAATTTCTTCCTTTACTTTTACGTCAGAAGATACAAAGCGGACAAAAACGGCTAATTGTGGAACATTATAAATATATATTATAATGTAAATTGAAAATGAAAAGAAATCAGAGGTGAAAATCTAAGGAAGTTTTTATAAATTTTTTTAATAATTAGAAAATATAATGACAACTCATGTGGATTTTTTCTTTTGAAAACGAAACATTAAATCGAGAGTAATTTAGTGAAATGTTCAGATCTTAGTCATATTCGTAAATAATAAAATCATAATTGATAATTTTAACAAAATTAATGATTCTCAAATAAATAACAATTGAAACTGAAGCTGGAAAATATTAGTTATGTTGTTTTTGTTTAATTCGTTATTTATTTTATACTTATTTAAATGCAAAAATTATTAAGGTTCCGATTTCTCCTATGGTCCAGTTAGAGGCTTGAATAACCCAAAAGGATATGTAAGAATATTTAACCTTATATTTAATGTTAATCATATATTGTTATAATTTATACATTTAATTGGATCAAATATTTGTAAAAAATAATAATGTATCAATTTATAAAAATATGTTGGGGTTATGCAAAATTAAAATTATGACATGGTAAATTAGTGAAATCAATAAAAACACAAAAAATAATATAAGTGTAAAAATTAATTAAAATCTACAAAGATTTAAAAATTAATATTGATCGGGAAAATGGGTATGATTAACCCGAAAATTATAATAAAAAGTTATAGAGGTGTCCATAGGAAAAGTTATAATGAAATAACTACTAATTAAAACTCGCTAATGAAAAGCTCGAGCCAATAGTAAGCCGAAGTCAATGGGAAACACGAGCAATGTAGAAAAATCGAGTTGTGTAAATATCCAAGTTATACTCCGAATAAAAAACTAAATAATTAGTGGTAAAACGTCCTGAACGCGAGGCAGGGAAACAGAGAAAATTAATTTGTTATTATAACAATCAGGATCAAAATTCGGAATTAATTGCGGGACGTCAATCAAATAATCATTTTGACAACATTATAAAATGAGAGCTGAAAAGAGATACAGGGAGTTATACAGAATTTTTTTCACTATTCTTTTCTTCAAAAATTAGATATTCCATATTTTGCGCTGTAAAATTCTACACTAAATACAAAGACAAATGCAAAGACCCACAGCAAGCCGCAATAACTTTAAAATGCTTTAAAAATATCTTAAAAATTATTTAAATGTTACTACACACACCACAAAAATTATTTAAATGTTACTTCAAACGATAATGCAACAAACTATTAAAACAGTTATTTTTTTCAGTTAATTATATATGCGCTCTAAATAAATAATGAAAAACTACTTTTATGTTCTATGTTGTATCAAAAATATAACATTTATGATGGCATGCAAATAAATAAGCTTTTACAAATATGAAAAAGCTTTTACGAATGTGAATAATGCTATATTTTCGTTTTTCGAGAAATTTTGTAATACTTTTATCTTTTATTCATGTATGTGTAAAAGTATTTTTAAAAGCTTTCATGTTAGTATTATGGGATTAATTTGATATACCGATACCGAAATACCGGTTTTAAAAAATATAATACCGGTATTGATTTTTATTGATTTTTTCCTGGGATCCCGGTATTGTTATCCCTAGAAAGCTCCAATTTTGACATCCCATAAAGGAAGTAATATTTATTCTTGATATTAATGCCTGCCATGATAATATCAGTGGTGTATTTAACC
Source organism: Schmidtea polychroa (assembly GCA_959609185.1). Taxonomy (NCBI): domain Eukaryota; kingdom Metazoa; phylum Platyhelminthes; order Tricladida; family Dugesiidae; genus Schmidtea; species Schmidtea polychroa. The sequence continues at coordinate 22,704 of CAUHTR010000024.1, read as the reverse complement.
AAATGTAAAATAGGGAAGAAATTGTGAATTTTTATACATTAAAACGTTAATGAATTCGGAACTAAAATATTGGACAACAAAAAAAGAAATACTAGCTGTCTACAAGTTTGTTAAACATTTTAGTCATTATTTACTTATAAAACAATTATAACAGGAACTGGCTTGGTTAAGAATTCGTAACATCTCAGAACATCTCAGTATTTCACACAAATCACGGGATTCACGGAAATCACCACAATTTAGTTATTATTTACTTATAAAACAATCATGACAGGAACTTGCTTGGTTAAGAATTCGTAAAACCCGAGTACATCTCAGTATTTCACACAAATCACGCGATTCACGGAAATCACCCTAATCCTAACCAGAATTAATTTATTATTTCAAAATGGAGCATAAATCTATGGAGTTGTATAAGAATGAGAGTTTTTTCAGTAGTCAGTGAGCAATGTGAGATATATCATGAAACACTTTTAAGGGGCAGACCTATATAAATGGTTGATAGAACTATGATAATAGTGTCAAAATTGACAATAATAAATATCATGTAAGAATAATGGAAGAATTACCAACATAGGAAAAGTTAACGATATTAGGTTTTCATCATTATAATTAGGAATACTCCGGAGTCAAAAAAACAACAGAATTTAATTGTATATGATATAATATATATTATTATTATTAAATGTTTAGTTTTCAATTTTTTATAACAGAAAATTAAAACTATATCAATAATTATTTCGTTTCACTTTCTGAAAGCGATCACTTTATATATCTTGATTTATTTGGAATTATTTTTTCTCATTTGCTGAGGATATTTCAAATAGAACTTCATCTTTATTCTATATAAAACGCATTCGATTATAATACATAGGTTTTGAAAGTTTCATTAAAAGCATTATACTCATCAAGTTAACAGTTTGAATTTTTTTGCAATTGTTAACTGCATTACAATATTCATATATTGTGTTCATTTTTAATATCAAGGCAATGGATTGTAATGAAAACCTATAATAATATAGGTCAGTGGTTCTCAATTAATATAAAAGCGCGGAACACTATTCACATGATTTTTTAATTGCGGAACACTGACAAAAAATACTTGCCCACAATGAGTGACCAATCACAAATTACCATAAATCTGTCGTAAAAGTAAACAATGCCTTAAAGTAAAGAAAATACCACGCGCAGACAATAACAAGCAATAAAAACACTTTTATATTTGTATGTTTATATATCTGTGTAACGGCTTTCTTATTGAATCATCTTATAAAATAAATTAATTGAATTTTTTGATGATATGTATCTTAAATGCAAATTTAAAGATGAAATGTCATTTTATTCGCGGAACACTGATGTTCCGCGGAACACGGGTTGAGAANTACTTCAAACGATAATGCAACAAACTATTAAAACAGTTATTTTTTTCAGTTAATTATATATGCGCTCTAAATAAATAATGAAAAACTACTTTTATGTTCTATGTTGTATCAAAAATATAACATTTATGATGGCATGCAAATAAATAAGCTTTTACAAATATGAAAAAGCTTTTACGAATGTGAATAATGCTATATTTTCGTTTTTCGAGAAATTTTGTAATACTTTTATCTTTTATTCATGTATGTGTAAAAGTATTTTTAAAAGCTTTCATGTTAGTATTATGGGATTAATTTGATATACCGATACCGAAATACCGGTTTTAAAAAATATAATACCGGTATTGATTTTTATTGATTTTTTCCTGGGATCCCGGTATTGTTATCCCTAGAAAGCTCCAATTTTGACATCCCATAAAGGAAGTAATATTTATTCTTGATATTAATGCCTGCCATGATAATATCAGTGGTGTATTTAACCAAATGTAAAATAGGGAAGAAATTGTGAATTTTTATACATTAAAACGTTAATGAATTCGGAACTAAAATATTGGACAACAAAAAAAGAAATACTAGCTGTCTACAAGTTTGTTAAACATTTTAGTCATTATTTACTTATAAAACAATTATAACAGGAACTGGCTTGGTTAAGAATTCGTAACATCTCAGAACATCTCAGTATTTCACACAAATCACGGGATTCACGGAAATCACCACAATTTAGTTATTATTTACTTATAAAACAATCATGACAGGAACTTGCTTGGTTAAGAATTCGTAAAACCCGAGTACATCTCAGTATTTCACACAAATCACGCGATTCACGGAAATCACCCTAATCCTAACCAGAATTAATTTATTATTTCAAAATGGAGCATAAATCTATGGAGTTGTATAAGAATGAGAGTTTTTTCAGTAGTCAGTGAGCAATGTGAGATATATCATGAAACACTTTTAAGGGGCAGACCTATATAAATGGTTGATAGAACTATGATAATAGTGTCAAAATTGACAATAATAAATATCATGTAAGAATAATGGAAGAATTACCAACATAGGAAAAGTTAACGATATTAGGTTTTCATCATTATAATTAGGAATACTCCGGAGTCAAAAAAACAACAGAATTTAATTGTATATGATATAATATATATTATTATTATTAAATGTTTAGTTTTCAATTTTTTTTATAACAGAAAATTAAAACTATATCAATAATTATTTCGTTTCACTTTCTGAAAGCGATCACTTTATATATCTTGATTTATTTGGAATTATTTTTTCTCATTTGCTGAGGATATTTCAAATAGAACTTCATCTTTATTCTATATAAAACGCATTCGATTATAATACATAGGTTTTGAAAGTTTCATTAAAAGCATTATACTCATCAAGTTAACAGTTTGAATTTTTTTGCAATTGTTAACTGCATTACAATATTCATATATTGTGTTCATTTTTAATATCAAGGCAATGGATTGTAATGAAAACCTATAATAATATAGGTCAGTGGTTCTCAATTAATATAAAAGCGCGGAACACTATTCACATGATTTTTTAATTGCGGAACACTGACAAAAAATACTTGCCCACAATGAGTGACCAATCACAAATTACCATAAATCTGTCGTAAAAGTAAACAATGCCTTAAAGTAAAGAAAATACCACGCGCAGACAATAACAAGCAATAAAAACACTTTTATATTTGTATGTTTATATATCTGTGTAACGGCTTTCTTATTGAATCATCTTATAAAATAAATTAATTGAATTTTTTGATGATATGTATCTTAAATGCAAATTTAAAGATGAAATGTCATTTTATTCGCGGAACACTGATGTTCCGCGGAACACGGGTTGAGAATCACTGATATAGGGTTTCATTACAATCCATTGACTTGATATTAAAAATGAATAACCTGTCAATAGAGTATTCAATATCTTCTGGAATTATCTATTTTTATAACTGAGATCAACAGCAAGATATAAATCTTTTCGCTCGTATCTACAAACTTTTTTAAAATATCGATTAAATTAGAAATCCGTACATTATGATGCAAAACCATAGAATTTTTAAACTGAAACGAAAATGCAGCCGTAATCAACGACATATAAAAAATGTTTTAATATATTTTTAATTCATATAGCCAAATTAAAGAAAAATTATTTAAATAAGCCCAGTATGGATTGCAAATGAATAAAAAGTGTACAATACGTTAAAATTATTATTATTCTCTAGGTTATTTTCGTCTTGAAATATGTTGTACTTAATAAAAGGTTTTACTTTCATTATTTATATTTTACTCATTATTTTTTATTATTTTCCATTTCATGTTCTTTACCAATTAATCTTGAAATTTGACATATTACAATAATATAACATTTACTAAAAATTATAATTAAGTGTTTTCTCAATTCTGTGATGCAAGTTCTTCGAAGTTGTCAGAAATTTAATTCTGGTATTTGTAAGTATCACGAGCAAAGCAAAATTGAAAATACGAAAGAACAAGACGACAGCAAAAAAATATTTGTAATTAGTAAGTTTTTTTTTAATTTTTTTACTTAATTTTAATAAAATATTGTGTAAATTTTAATTTAATAAAATTTATCTATTTTTTCCTATTCTTAATATAAATAATTTTTTTTCACTAATAAATATCTACTTGGGACCTTATAAAACTTTATCAATCCATTCACTATGTCAGAATCCAATGAGAATATTAGAACGCAATATTCAATTGTTCCAAATTGTTACATCATTTCTTTTCCATTGAAATGTTGCAATGAGGACAAAGTGGAAGCAGATAAAAGATGAATTTAAAAAAGTATTGGTATTGTAACGTGTATGAAATAAAATTTATCTGCATTTCATCCATATTTTAATATGAATCAAAAAGGAAATTGAACGTTTTTCTGTAATTACAATCACTCTTAAAATGCACAAATAAACGTATACAGTAAACCCTCAAATAACAAGATTAATTTTTATCGCGTTAAAAAAAGCTCAAAAATATTTTATAAATTAAAGCATTTTCTAATTGATTTTTTTATTTTTGTCCGACATTATAAAACCATAAATATTTAAAATTATTCCTGTAATGCCTGAAACATGCACATTTAATTTTATTAAGTTTTTTTCATTATATTTAAATTAAAAGTACATATACATTATTGATGAAATAAATAAACAAAAAAATTGTTTAAATATTATCATTATCTTTCACCTTTTATTTCTAAACTAACAAAAAAATGTACTCAAAACTCTTGAATTATAACAATTTGAGGAACATGGAACCTTTTAACTTTTTTATCAGACGTTTAATCGCATTAAATTCAATCTTTCTTTTCTTCATATATTTCTGTGCTTTAAGTGTTCAAAGATCACCTAATGGAACAGATCGCATTTCAAATTTAAAAAATAAAATGTATTTAAAACTCTATAATCATGATTGTTTGTGGAACAATGAATCGCTTCGCCTCTATATCGAGTGTAATTACAAATGTCAATATTTTGATATGTCTACTCGTCGTCAGATCACAGAACGTCCAATCAACGGGTATGTCAGGAACAAATCAACAATTAATCTCAGACAATGGAACCTGCTTCATCGCAATTGAATATTCAAATAACCTGAAAATAGGAGAGTCGTATTCAATGAAATATATTATGAAGCAAAATCTCCAAAACACCAAATACACTTGGTACAAAGGAAACGTCGGTGCTGCCCAAATTTACTCTATTTGCATATGAATAGATTGATAAAACCAATAATGATGAAAATATATTTCCTATTAGTCTTATATTCCTACAATTTAAAGGAAAATATGTTACTAAAGTTACAATTACTAAAGAATATTACCCAAATTATTATTTGGATACAAATTACCCGAGACAAAAAGCACTTTCTTAAACCATTAACGCCCGAAAGGAAATATTTTCACACAAACGGACATTAATGACAATTATCATTGCGTTGCCGCCATATTGAATTTTTTCGTAGACTACTAGCGGCATCTATTGTTGAAATGTGTCATTACTTCCAGGATAATCATTATAGAAAAACATGAAATCACGCCTTTAACAAGTTTGCCCACGTGAGTACAGTGGGAGGGAGTGGGTTAAACAGTAATCTCAATACCTCTGAATTGATAAAAAATAAATTACCTACTTAATTTTTTTTTATCAGAAAGTATAATGTGGCAGAGATTTTGTTTTGACAAAGGAATTTCAAATATGCCGATGCACATAAAAAGATATAGAGGAATTACTTATGTATTTCGACCGTATAAATTGTGACAGAAAGAATTTTGCAATAGGATGAGTGGCCTGGGGAATGAGTTCATATGAATTATAATAATTGCATTAACTTATCCATATTGAAAATCGTAAATTTTGATTTTTAGTAAAATGTATTTTGTAAAAAACTTGATTGATTTAAATCGTTCTAGATTTTTGTAATCTTTTTTATAAATTGAAGACAAATAAATCTATTACGATGCAGTTGAATGAAATCCAGAATTATTTTATTTCTTCTTCTTCCGGGTAAGTTATAAATTATAATTAAATATAAAACAATTAAATAATGATTATATTCTTTTAATTTTTTTTTCTCATTCAGACTAAACTAACTATTAAAAATTAATGTTTTTATTTAATTTTGAAATTCATAAATATACTTTGTAGAGTTTTGAATAATAATTATTGATGAATATGGCAAGGAGTGCTGATCCATTTGACTCTAGGACTGTTCACCAAGAGGACAGTTTATAAAAGAATAAAAAAAATGAATATTTTTCATCATTATTTACACTATTATATTATATAACAACGGTGGGCAAATGCGGCTCTTCGTTGAGTAAACTGCGGCTCATTGATAATTGAATTTTTGATAATTGAATTTGAAAATTGAATTCGATTTTTTTATTTTGAAATTTTTTCAACTGAATTTTTAAAAAAAAATTTTTTGTTGCAATTGTATTTTCATAAATGTTAAAAATTAACGAAACATTGTTTTTCACATTTTACTGCTTTTTAAAATTATTTTGTAGTAGGCGGCGCTTTGTTATAACAACGAGAGAGAAGCAATGAAAATAAATTTAGTGAAATTTAGTGAATTTTGATTAGTTAGTATTTTTGTTTGTACAATATTGCGGTCGTTTGTATATTTTAGTATAGTTTTCTATTCGTGTTTTTTGAAAAATTTGGTAAGAAGATTTTTTATGAAGCATTTTAAAATTTTAAATTAATTAAAATTAAATTTATGTCTTTTTATTATTTTGTTTAAATTTCAGTTATATAAGTTATTCAAATTTATTATTACAATGACCTCAGAAAACATCAAAAAACGAAAATACAAACAAGAAAATAGAACTTTTCAAGAAGAATGGACAATATATAACAATAAAACTAATTATAAATTGCTACAACTTTGACAAGTATAATAGTAAATAAATTTTAGTTTAATAACTTTAGAATAAAAATTTAAAATTTGAACACTAATAACGGTGACATTGAATTTCACAACGTGTCAAGAAGATACTTGATGAATAGTCTTTGGTAGGGTTACCACCTTTTCCTCGACCGATATACGATATTAGAAATGTCTAAGGTTATGTTTAAAATTCACTAATTTATAACGTTGAGTCGAGTTATTCGTAAAAATAATTTTTATTTGTGCAAAAGATTTTCTGGAAAAATACAAGTTTTAAAAATATTTAATCTCTTACTAAATTTGTATAGAATATAAACGAAATTGTTTTGAATGTGGGTCATAGTTGTGATGATGCTTTGCTTGTGAGGTCGCTTGAAATCGTTAATTTTGTTATTATTATTTTTTATAAAGATTCCGTTGCATTTCAAGATTAGAGAATATAATATATATTCTACAATATTTTTTACTATAACTAATACAAATTTTTATGAAAAGGAGATTTCTAATGAATTTTGTGATGATTTTGTGACTGATTCTGGAAGCATTTTGTATTCTAAAATAATTTTGTAGCTTCTTTTGGCATCATCTTTATGAGATCATAGGTTTTTCTGAAATTAAAAATAATGGTTGAATGATGAACGTTTTTAAAATCTCAAATTAGGCTAGATAAATGTAAGAAATTTTGAAACTAGCGAGAAGAGAAATATTGCAGAAAAGCATTGCAAATAAACAAAATGGTGATTGCCCATGGAAATGCATAAAAAAAAAAAAAAAAAAATCAAATTTTATTTTATTAAATGGGAGGGCCACTTGGCCAGGAAGGGGAGAAATTCTCACCCTTAATATTCTGCAACTTTTATCAATTTGTTCTTCTATTGCTGGAGTTACAACTCCCGCAATCATACGTGGTTGACATCCATCCGATTGTTTGGATTGATTTGAGTATTCAGCTTATTGTTTTCATTGATGGTCATTGATTATTTGTTTGGATTGATTTGAGTATTCAGCTGATTGTTTTCATTGATGGACGGTATAGGATTTGAGGTGATGTTAGAGTATAGACGGAGGGTGAGGTAGTGGTAATGGTAGAGTATAAAGGTAGTGGTAATGGTAGAGTATAAAGGTAGTGGTAATGGTAGAGTATAAAGGTAGTGGTAATGGTAGAGTATAAAGGTAGTGGTAATGGTAGAGTATAAAGGTAGTGGTAATGGTAGAGTATAAAGGTAGTGGTAATGGTAGAGTATAGATGGAAGGTTATAGATGGAAGGTTATGGTAGAGTATAGATGGAAGGTTATGGTAGAGTATAGATGGAAGGTTATGGTAGAGTATAGATGGAAGGTTATAGATGGAAGGTTATGGTAAAGTATAGATGGAAGGTTATGGTAGAGTATAGATGGAAGGTTATGGTAGAGTATAGATGGAAGGTTATGGTAGAGTATAGATGGAAGGTTATGGTAGAGTATAGATGGAAGGTTATGGTAGAGTATAGATGGAAGGTTATGGTAGAGTATAGATGGAAGGTTATGGTAGAGTATAGATGGAAGGTTATGGTAGAGTATAGATGGAAGGTTATGGTAGAGTATAGATGGAAGGTTGTGGTATAGATTGGAGGTTATGGTGGAGTACAAATGGGATACTAAAATATATACAAAGAGATAAGGCAACACAGTGAGAAAAGTAGGGTGGCACATGATAAGTGGCACATAGGAACACAAAAAACTGGTTTGATTGATGTTGAACTGTCTGTCGTTGGTTAGGTTGATGTTGGATTGTTGTTGGTTGGGCTGATGTTTGATATAGCATAAAGGACTGGTTTGATTTGATTGATGTTGAACTGTTGTTGTTTTGGGTCGATATTTTGATTGATGTTGAATTGTTGTTGCATGGGTTGATATTTGATATAGTACAAAGGACTGGTTTGATTAGTTTGATTGATGTTGGACTGTTGTTGGTTGGGTTGATGTTGGGTTGATGTTGGGTTGATGTTGGACTGTTGTTGGTTGGGTTGATGTTGGACTGTTGTTGGTTAGGTCAACATTTGGATATAACACAAAGGATTAGTTTGATTGGTTGTATTGATGTTGGACTGTTGTTGGTTGAGTTGATGTTTGGTATAGCACGAAGGACTGGTTTGATTTGATTGATGTTGAAACTGTTGTTGGTTGGGTCGATATTTTGATTGATGTTGAATTGTTGTTGCATGGGTTGACACTTGATATAGCACAGGAGATTGGTTTGCTTGGTTTGATTGGTTTGATTGATGTTGAACAGTTGATGAATGCGTTGAACTTGGTATGGCACAATAGATTGGTTTGGTTGGTTAGATTGCTGTTGTACTGTTGTTGGTTGGGTTGGCATTTAAATATAATACAAAAGACTGGTTTGATTAGCTTATTGGTTGGCTTGTTATGGGACTATTGTTGGACTGTTGTAGGTTGGGTTGATGCTTGAGTTGTTCTGAAATGGACAAGTTTTAATTATTGTGAGTCGGCCGTAGGCCGACGAGCTGCGTAATGGCCCTTCGTCCCCCGCGGAGGGACGAAAAATTTTGTATTGAGGATTTCCATCTGCTCGGTGCTATTGAATGTTATCGAGATATTTGAAAATCTGGTGATTGCCCATGGAAATGCATAAAATATTACTAGTATATGCTGCACACGGAGTACCTTGTTAGGAGGTTAATCATAACCATGCAAATTATTATACAAACGCGATATATTGTTAAATTGCTCATAATCTATGCTCATTTGTAAATATTTTGATTATAAAAAATAGCAGAACAAAGAATTGCAATAAATTAATTTAGTACTAGAGGTTAGACTGATTTATTTTACGTCTATTGCATTTTCATCTGGTCATAAGGAAAAAATAAGGACATTTTACTAGAATGTTTGGTTTCTAGATTACCTATTGGTGACATATGCATCTTCACATTTAATTAGAAATAAAATAATTTCTGTCATAAATATATATTTATTTATATTTATTTGCTATTTCCGTAATCAATTATGATGTATATTTTAGTGATGATGTTAATAAATGTTTCATGAATTTACTTTCCATTGTCAATGATGTTACCAAAGATCCAAAACCAGGGTAAGAAATTTTTCATTGCAATAATTTGACATAGTTAGACTTATATAAGGTGAGGTATTAAGCATATGTTTTGTTCATAAAAAATAATTTTTCATCCAGTGGTACTGTTGTGTCATCCATAACCTCAGCTACTATATTAATAGATTTGATAAAACAAGATAAATAGCATAAACTAAGAAATTTTACACAATTTTAAAAATATTTATTTTTGCTCCTTAACAAAGCTTGTAAAATATGCGTGACAGTAAACGTGTTTATAATACCTTATCAGCGATGGATTTGTTTAATATAAAGAATAACTAGAAGATTAAAAATAATAAGTTATTAATTGAGATCACAATTATTTGTAACGGTTTGACTATATAAAACAAACTAAAATTACTGATTTTAAATCAAAACATCAAAATTTTAATTTTGTTAACGTATTTTAAATCTGGTCAAAATTCAATCTGTAATAATACTGTGCTTATTTATTTTATATTTATAGAGAAAATAATAAAAGTGATGCTGAAAAAACTTATCAAACTTATAAAAATATGAATTATGGAATTGTTTTTGGTAAGTTTTATTCCGTTGTAAATTAAAGTTTTAATGGTGAGCGCGTTTAAACTTTCTCAAATCTCCTTTTAGTTGATAATAAAGTGAAATTTAACTTTCAGAACAGAACTATTTTGTGTGACCTTCTATCAGATGAATTTTTGCAATTTGTAAAGTATATGAAAGATACACCATTTTTAAATTCAATCTGCTATAAGTAGAAAAATATATACAATGCTCGATGTGTACACTCATATTTATTAGCAGCACGAAACCTAAATCATTAGACAAATGTAAAACATCATCTATTTACACCCACCGAAGTGACAATTGAGCAAATAATTTTGTTATTTCCATTATGGTGTATTTTCTATCTAAAACTTTTTTTTGTAATACATGTCAATGTTTTATTCCTTTTTTATTCTTCTTTCATTAACAACAGCACGAATTTTACATGTAAATAATGCAAATTAAAAACATTTTGGGAATTTATTTAATATATTCTTTGTTACCATTTATATATATTATTTATTATATTTATGTTTTGCACTTGGATTTCTAAAATGAAAATGACATAGAATCTCGTAATTATTACATAATAAATAATTCAAGCGCTTGATGAACCACAATTCTGCAAAAGCTGGGTTAATAAAATGAATTATTCATAATTAATTTTTAAATATTTTGTAATGTTATTTTTCAAATATTTAAATTCTTTCAGATTGTTTCTACGGATTGCTTTCATACGCATTAACGTGTGAAAAATGTAAATTTATCATCAGTAATAGATTTCAATTGATGAAATCTTTATCTCTTCCAGTGCCAGTATGTTTATGTTTTTTCTATTTATTAATATATTGTTTACTTATTTATTTTGAATAGTTAAACTGAATAAATTAATCATTTCTACTAACAGTCATTTCCATTAACAGTAAAAACATTAACTTGTATCAAAATAAAATAATGAATCAATTCCTTTAAACCTTTGAATGCTTGTACCCAATTCTTCACAGTTTATGAAGATGAATCGTCATTTTGATACGTATCCTGCATCAACTCATCAATTTCACTGATGTATTTCCTTTTCAAAACAAAGAATTTTATCACACTACGATATTCGATTATCGAAATCATCCGTTTTAGAATCGCTTAAAACTCTGGCAGAGAAAAACGAACTTCATTTTCTTCACCTATTTTATATGGTTACTTTAAAATTAAAAATTAATAAAATAGATAATCCAGTAATTAAAATGAGTTTTAAAAGAACAATGTAAAATAACGTTATTATAGGACAGTTCATTTTTTAAATGATATTTAATTTTTCTCAATTCAAAACGCGAGTTAAATATATCTTTCTGAAATATTCTAGAAAGTCTTTAGTTACGGTATTTTCTGACTTTAACATTATTTAAAGAAAGTATGAAGAATAAAACAAAATTTTCATTTTCTTAAATTATAAACTGAAAGATGATGAGGCCCGCCGAAATTTGAAAAAGGCCCTTTCAATATCATGGAATATTACACATATATAAAAATATTTGGTGATATTTGCATAAAAACGCACAGGTACTTTATTTTATGTATAATATTTGACCTTAAGACTTTGTAATCCGCTACAAAACTAACTACTTTTTAATTGATACGGCCCTCGATTGCCGTTATAAGAAAAATTTGGCCCTTCATAATATTTAGTTGAATACCCATGCTCTAAAACATATCTTTAAAATAATACTGGCAATTTCACCGATAAAAATATATATTAAATATTTAATACTATATCAAGTTTACATTTTATTTATATAATTTTAGTATAAAATTTAATTGTTAGAATTTTCCGGTTAACAAGGAAACAGGTTCTAATATAATAGTAACACTTTGTTAAGTTATTTTTTTATCAATTTTCCAAATTTATTTTTCACAATCAGCTGTATGGATATTTTTTAGGAAACCAATGAAGTTATCAAATTGGAAAAATGTTTAAAACTTCTCTTTGAAAAATCGAAAGTTGATGTTGAAGATGCAATGGTACTGCTTTTATTTTTATTATTATTATTATTTTATTATTATTATTATTATTATTATTATTATTATTATTATTATTATTATTATTATTATTATTATTATTAATAATTACTACTTCTGTGTCTATTAAAACGGTTTAGAAGTGCGGATGCCTCGGTGGTACAAAAGATGTTTCATTAGTTAATCAAATTGCAATCGGCCCAAAATATTTATTCATCTGTAATTATCACAAATGAATATTTAATTATATTTAATTGATCAGATTTAGACCGAGGTTCTTTTTTGATTAATGGGCAAAAGAAAACTACATTTGTAAAATGTTCTAATGTCATTGGGATTCGAAGTTTTTATTTTTGTTATAACTATTGATTATGTAAAGTTGAATAATCAGCTACAAGTAAGAAGCTTCAATACAAATTAATATCGGTAATAGATCACATCGGGACAAATGTAAACGGACATTATTTTTGCAAATGTAATTATGAAAAAGACAATTGGTTTCTGCTCAATGATACTGAGTAAGTTGAATTTTATTATTGTTATTGTTGTTATTATTATTATTATTATTATTATTATTATTATTATTATTATTATTATTATTTTTATTTTTATTATAATTATAATTATTATTATTATTATTATTATTATTATTATTATTATTATTATTATTATTATTATTATTGTTGTTGAGTTCCCTAAATCTGGTAAATATTTGTGTAAATTGATCAGATCATGATACCTGCCGGAATGACTGGATATCTTCAAACACTCGACATTGCGATCAATAAACAATTCAAAGATTACCTTAGAAATAAATGAGTATATTGAGAAAAGAATGGAGCGAAATCAACGTGGGAATTTGGTAAAGACAAAAATACAAGAGGTTTTATCTTGGGTGGCGAAAGCATGGAATGCAATCACGGATACGTCCATTGGTAACGCACTAAGAGCAGGATACTTGGATAAAAATTGCTCGTTTGAAGATAGCTATATTGCCAGGCATTCGAGATTTGGACCGATGATCTTGGATGAAATTGAATCACGGATGGGCAATATTGTAACCCCGACTGACAGTAATGATGGTGATGTAAATGAGGTGGATGACATGATTATATTTGAATAAATGTCTAGTTTTTAAACGTAATAAATTTGTTTTGAAAATATTGTTGTCTTCTACATTGATTTGCATTATTATTAATAAGTAAGACGACTTTTTCAAATTCTATTTTTATCAAATTAATAACATATTAAAACAAAGTTTTTAAATATGTTATTATTAATATAAATATTAATTTAATATTTATATTGATTTAATTGGTTTGACTACATAGCCCTCCACCTAGATCAAGGAGTGATTTGTTATTGGTTGAAATGTACGCGGGTTTTAACTTGTCTACCGAAACACGAAGGTTTCTTGTCGGAAGTTGAATTTCGAAAGTTTTGAGGTCTGGGCTTCGACTAATAATTTGGAATGGTCCATCATACATAGCCCTTAAAGTTGTTCTTGTTTCCACTTTAAGCCATACATGAGTGCATGTCTTCAAATCCTCTGGAAAGAATGTTTTCCAATTTTGTTTTCTAGTTCTTTTAATTGTAGTGTCTCCAGGTAGTTTCCCATTGATTCCAAAGACCGCTTGGCTTGGTGATTGATTGTTGTCTTCTGAAACGACATTTCGAAGCCCCAGTAATACCAATCAGCTGTATGTAGTCAAACCAATTAAATCAATATAAATATTAAATTAATATTTATATTAATAATAACATATTTAAAAACTTTGTTTTAATATGTTATTAATTTGATAAAAATAGAATTTGAAAAAGTCGTCTTACTTATTAATAATAATGCAAATCAATGTAGAAGACAACATTGGTGTCAGAAGTGGGATTTGGTGATATGCCTTTTCCAGATCGATCGTTGAAAATATTTTGCTTCCCCCGAGTTGATCTAAGATGTCGCTTATTCTGGGCAGAGGATATTTGTCGACTTTCGTGACTGAGTTCAGGAGTCTGTAGTCACCGCATGGGCGTATTGATCCATCTTTCTTCTTAACTATTACCAATGGTGACGCCCAGTCACTCTTACTTTCCCTTAGGATTCCCTTTTTGATCAAGGTATCGAATTCAGTTTGAACGGCTTCAAGCATGCGTCCACCCAGGCGTCTTACTGACTGCGCAATTGGTGGCCCAGTTGTTTCGATTGCCATTGCATGCTCAGAGCTGACTGAATTGCTTCTTTTATTAACATTTGTGATAGCTGTATTTCCGATGAAAATTTTAGCATTTTTGCAATCCACTAGAAATCTATAATATAATAGAAAGTCTGCCCCAAGAATTGGGCGAGAAACATCTGCTACGATAAATTCCCATTTGAAATGCTGCTTTTGACCTTCAATCGTAAAGTGTAGAACTTTTGAGCCATGTACTTTTATGCTACAGTTGTTAGCCGCTATGAGTCTGATCGGTGCAATTCTGGAATCGGGTTTAAATATTTTGTTGGGATAACGCTGACATCTGCCCCAGAATCAATGAGAAAATCATATGATTTATTGTCATAGAGGACTGGAACAGTGAAAATTGCATTAATCTTTGTCGACTGTTGAGTTGAGCATTGGATCTCTGTCGTCGACATTAACGAGATCCTTGGCCTTTTCCCGACTTAACTGAATCAGACCAGCAACACGGTTTTTGGCATTTCCTGGCTTTTATTCCGAATCGTCTGTGAAAATAACATATTGTTTCTTCACTCGAATGACGTTCCTTTCGAGAAGAGCTTTCGTTTGCCCTTATAGCATTGATTTGATCTTGCAGGTTCTCTATTGCAAGCTGATGGAAGTTTCCGGCAATATTTTGACTTCCCACCGGTGAGATATGCTGATCATTGATGCTTACGTGCAAGTTGGCGATGTTGGCCAACTCATCAATGCCAACGTTGCTCGATATTAGAAGGTATTGAATGTGAACTGGCATGGAGTTAATGAACTGATGTCTGAGAATTTTGCTCGTTTCTGGGTCACCATTGGGTTCCATTATTTTATAGTTTCTTTTTAATTCTCTAAGGAGTTGGCTTGGTTTCCGATCCCCAAGTTCCTGTTTCTGTAAAAGTTTGTTTGCTGCCTCCGTTGTTGATCCTTTTGAGTCATTAATAATTGCTTCTTTAAGTGCTGAATATGGCTGCTTGATATGTGGATCCATTAAATCCGAGTACTCTTCGAGAACGCGAGATGGTAAGCTGGTTAACAAGTGAAAATATTTGGTTTTTTCGTTTCTGATTGAGGCCAGTTCCAGTGCTGCGTCCACTTGTTGAAACCAGACTGCGACATTGTCGAAAAATGTTGGAATTTTCATTTGAATGTGACTACTTTCTTGAGCCACACTTCTGACACCAATGTTGTCTTCTACATTGATTTGCATTATTATTAATAAGTAAGACGACTTTTTCAAATTCTATTTTTATCAAATTAATAACATATTAAAACAAAGTTTTTAAATATGTTATTATTAATATAAATATTAATTTAATATTTATATTGATTTAATTGGTTTGACTACAAATATGACCCGAAAATAAGCCCTAGGTAGCTTTTTTTCTGAAAATTTGAAGTAAGACAGTGTCTTATTTTCGGGGAAATACGGTAATAGAAAGATAAATTATATTTAGTAAATTTTATATTAATTATATTCATTATTTATATTAATTATAATAATTTTATATACCTTATTTAGAAATTAAATATAAATTATTGAAAACCGAAAATTATGATTGACCAATAGGCCTAAAAATAATTACATAACTCTTGACACTCTTTTGTAAACAAACGCTATTTCAAAGATCATCTATCCAACCCGATAAAAATCAACTCATAAAAGCCCTCTAATATATTAAACTATGAATTAGGTTATGCATTTATTAATTCGCGCTCATTTATTTGTTTGTGAGTTATAGTGCGTTAAGGACTTTGAAATCAATCAAAACTTGACTTATTTTCCATTTTCTCATACTTCGGCCAAGTAACTTAAATCTAATCGACTTGTTCATGCTAAGTACGATAAAGAATTGACTCTGGAGCTTCCTTAAAAATATAAGAACTTACTAAATATTTTGTATAATTTTTATTTTTATTGTAGATATTATTATTAGAAGCTGCTAACACATCTTCTTAATTATTTTTTAAATCCGGTTCAAAAGATAACGTCATAATTCTAAGTATTTATTTAATGAAATATTGTATGATTTTCAATCACATTTTCAGTGTTGAATAAAATATTTTCAAATCCATTTATTAAAATTTCGATATTTAAAATATATTTATTTAAAAATTATTTTCTAAGAAAACTTCTTTTAAAAATCTTGTTTAATTTTTCAATTTAAAAAATTCAATTTAAAAATTATTTTAAAAGTTATTTTAATAGTCCATTATTTATCATTTAAAATTATCTTAATAAATCATTGAAATATATAATTCTCAGCTGAAAACACCTCACAGTTATACTCAGTTAATATAGTTATCAATGGAATTTTCAACTATGATTTCTTTTCAATTGATATTGTATCTATTATTATTTTGATCTTTTCAATTAATTCCTTAATTCATTTACTTTTCTTAATTATATTTGAAATATATAGATATAGATATAAATATAAAATTTTAGTTACCTTTTAAGATTAAATTTATATAACGAATAAAATACACACTTGGTGAAGACTGCCGAAATATCATGAACCTTATGTTGTTTTGATTACCTTTTTTTGAATGTATGTTTTTAGGGTATGTTTTTTGTTAAAATTTATTAAAGCTCTCAATGTTGCCAGAAAAATAGTTAAAGCTACACATGACTGGTATATTAATTACTCGTGAATAATTATTTTTCAGGCACATTTTTAAAGCATGGTATGACAGTTTGAAAAGATTGATCTGACATAAATATTTGGTTTAATTTTCATTGGCCATTTTCTGCATGTGATGCAAAGACTAATTTGAAATAAAATTTTTGCATAATATTATAATTATTTATTGTAAGTAGTACAATATACCATCAAATGATTTCCTAACTATGTTTGAATGGTGCATTTTTTATACAATTTTTATAATTGTTTAGAAAATACACCATCGCATAATTAATCAAAATTATTTGCCCAATTGACATTTAGATGCTAGGAAATAGAGTAGGATGTATTTCTAATAAATATGTGTCCACAGATTTCTGCTTATTCTTTTGACAAAATTTAGACATTTTAACGTGAATTTACAATTTCAAATTAGCATTATTAAAATATTTTATTAAATTAATGAAATAATAAAATTTGTGTCAGATATAGACATTTGGGACCATATTCTACTAATGAAATTGTTACGGAAAATTCAATTGCTTTTATGTTTAAGAAAATTGAACAAAGAGTTTCATAGTGAGATTTTTCATTAATTTTTATAATTTTCATAACCAAATTTTAATTATTTATAAATTTGTAATTTGCACGGGAAATTTTGATAAAGAAATTTAATGAAATTTGTTTGATAATTCTTAGGAAAAATTTATAAAATTAAAGATTATCGCGTAGAAATATTTCAGAATAGAAACAATTATTAATGATAGTGATTATTACTGTACAACAAATAATTAAAATTTTGGAAGGTAATGGCATCATAGTTAGATTAGAGTGCTTCTTCACGAAAAGAATAATTATATTTTTCCTGGACACAGTGGCTGGTCCGTAGGGGGCGATAAGTTCAGGGTTTTCTGATAGTACTCAGTACGATCGATTCGATATTGCTTGATTCCAACGAGTTCAACAGCTCGAGAAACAAATCCCATAAGGTGACTTTTGGACAATCGATTTCAGGTTTGAAATAAACTGGATATTGATGTTGTTCGATGATATTGTCGGACACTTGTTGAATACCACCGGGGATGACCTGATTGGGAAATGATGGTTGTTAAGTAGTATGTTATTTGTTAGTTATGTAATGTAATAAGAAAATTGATGTGCCCGAAAGAGTCTCCGTTAAAACTTGTGGCGGGACAATCGGGTGCCAACTGCCATCTTTTTCAATTATTGTTTTTTCTGCTGCTTTTAAAATTTCCGCAAACATTTCTTCGCAGTTTTCTCTTGTTTGTTTTAAAACAATCAATAGGTCTTTAATGCAGTTTTTTGCTTCTTTCAAATCTAAACTCAAAGTTTGAGTATAATTCTTCTATTGTATGAATCTATGTAAATTTAACTATAAATTGACGTCATATATTGGTATCCCAATAGTCCGATTTAAAATACGCACCGCACAACTTTATTAAATTTCATATAATACTCAATAGACCTAATTGACTTACGCTTTCAAACACCATGCTGTGTTAGTTTAAAATATAATAAATAGTAAATACAAATTACTTTCAAAATTAAAATTTTTAATTAATTGTGTATTATTAATTTATTATCAGTAATTATAATAAAAATATTATAGATTGTTGCTATAATCAATGATAATGAGTCTCAAAGAAAAAATGTAAACAAGTTTAATGATTTGTGGGTTTGCATACGGTTGCCACTAAAACCTAAAAATCGCCCCACTCCCTTATTAGATGGTCTGGATCCGCCCCTGACTGGATATTTATGATATATGAGCTGGAAACTAGCCTACCATTAGAAAATGTCATTGAATATAACTTTTAACTTTATACTAATGAATCATTGCATTCACTTCTTTGTTGTAGAAATATCACTAAATTGGAAACTTATTATGTTCAAAATTTCAAACCATTCATTACAAATTCTATTTGGCCTTGAAACCTTATATACTGTTCATAGTTGCAACATGAAAAATGGCGCGTGTAAATGAACGTAAATTGGAAAATACTAAGATAAAATTAATCCATTCAAATTTATCAACGAAAGGCATATTAATGAAAAGTATATGTCGACATTGCCTACAATACAGTTCCGTGAGTTGGGAGTAACACTTGTAAGCGTCGATTAAGTTGAACATATTTTGAGTTAGATGGCTCTGGATTTTTGAAACCGGATCGATAACGTTGAATCAACTACCACGTAATCCTGCTCCTACAAGATGTTGACAGTCGGCCGTCTGTTGAAATCCCGATGCCAAGCCTCCACTGAATTATTGGTTCGGGACAGGTTGTCGTTCTCACGAAGTACAAACCTTGGATTAGCTCGATGGTGCCTTTGTTGTCTTCCGACGTACTTTAATTCACAATAATCTGTGATTGGAGTAAGTTTTGGCGAAAAGTTATGGCCCAAATCATAAAAAGCTATCGGCGCGTCATCTTCTGGAATGAAACAACATTTACTTACATGCAGATGACATAATACAATCTGCTAAATGTAAAGCCTGGAACTTTTCGTTAATGATATGGAAGAAGCATCTCAATAGCTGGACTTCCTGAAATACGGATTAATTAGGTCATTCTACAAATGAGTTCAAAAACCCCATTTGAAACCGTTACTTTGCTAAAGAATATGGCTAATTAAAATTTAGAAAATATACTATTATTAGAATTATAAAAGTTTGAACTACATTTCTGATGTTACATTTTTTATATTTATTGGCTCATATTTTTCATATCCAAATTCCAATCACTACAATGCAATTTATTATAATTTATAAATTATTTATTTTTAATAAAATCTGTTTTGTAGAAAATATCAGAATTTATCAGAATTTATTCACTTCTGATTTTTATCTTTTATGAAAAATATTTTCAGACTTATTTTTGAATAATAAATGAGTTGTTTCTTTTATTTTATGCATGTTCTACTTATGTTCATGGTTTATTAATGGTTGGTAAGAATTTCTTGCAATGGTAAATTTATTTTGAATTAACCCTTTGAGGACCGGCATTTTTTAAAAAATTTTTAAATTTTATTTTTTTTATAAATATTTATTATAAATGTAATGGAAAGAAATGCTGTGTTTGTTCAACTTCAAGTGATCGAAAAAGAACCACAATAATGTGTCAACTATGTGATGTTCCATTATGCATTGTACCATGTTTCAAAGATTATTACACAAAAATAAATTTATAATAACCATATTTATTGATAAAAATAAAATAGTTTATTTCTTGATTGAATATTTTGTCTTTTCTTATTTTTACATAATGATTCGTAGTTTTTAAAAAAAAATTTCTTGAAAAAAATCATTCGTTTTGTTTAGTTTTTTAAAAATACACACAGAAATGTGATTTTCATTATAGTTTGATTTATTTTAGTTTTTAGCTAATATTATGTAAACTGTGTTTTTATGAAATTTTTTTATTTGAAAAAAAATCTTAATTTTATATAAGAAAAACCGCATTTGATATTTTTAGAACTAGTTTGCCACTATGGTGGCGGCCGGCCCTCAAAGGGTTAATATTGTTGGGTTTTTAATGCAAGTCGGTACTACGGTCTGACTCCTTTGTGTTCTTTCCCAAATAAATAAATAAATAACCCAACACAAAATCTTTATTGACACTGATGCAGTTACACTTTTACACTTGTATTAGTTTACTCACACTTGATACAATCAGGATTTGTCTGCANCAGAAATGTGATTTTCATTATAGTTTGATTTATTTTAGTTTTTAGCTAATATTATGTAAACTGTGTTTATGAAATTTTTTTATTTGAAAAAAAATCTTAATTTTATATAAGAAAAACCGCATTTGATATTTTTAGAACTAGTTTGCCACTATGGTGGCGGCCGGCCCTCAAAGGGTTAATATTGTTGGGTTTTTAATGCAAGTCGGTACTACGGTCTGACTCCTTTGTGTTCTTTCCCAAATAAATAAATAAATAACCCAACACAAAATCTTTATTGACACTGATGCAGTTACACTTTTACACTTGTATTAGTTTACTCACACTTGATACAATCAGGATTTGTCTGCACTTTTCAATTTGCCAACAAATCTCACGCAGGGGTAGATCTTCCAACGGGAGATATCCCTTTCTGGTACGTTCGATCTTTTTAAATAGTTTACTTTCTACTAACTTTAATATTTCCTTTTTCACTCTCGTCAACTTCTGTTTTCTTTTCTTCGACCAACTGGCATTTTGTTTTCTTGTCAGTTGCTTTTATACTCGCTTGTTAATTGACTTTATTTTTGCCAATTATTTTTGGTTTTATTTCCCCCGGGCTTCCTCTTGGAGGTCTAATTTAATTGAAGGGAATTTGCTCATTCCCTTTGACGGCGCTTTTATCCGGCTAAATTAATTGCCTTCCCGAAATTGGAATTTCTCAATTCGCTCGGGTTTTCCATTGTATCGGGTTTCCCATTAGCTCGGGTTCTCCATTAGCTCGGGTTTCCCATTAGCTCGGGTTTTCCATTAGTTAATTAATTTTTAATAAATTTTTGTTTTTTGTAATTTATTCCTTTTAGGGACCCTCCATTGATTTTATTTTATTATAGCTGAACTCTTCTCATTATTTAGCATCCGCCCATACCAGTTTCCCCCAGAAAATATTCATTTTTTAAAATTTTTGATTTTTAATTAATATTTTGTACTTTAAATTTTTATTTTGAATTTGGTGTTTTTGTCAATTTTCACCTCATTTTTGTGCCTCTCTTGTTGAACCCCAACAATATTATCAGAAACATAAGCAGTTTTTGTTAGGAATAAATTTTATTTTAGTTATTGATAGTTCTACCGTGCTTCTCAGGCCTCTATTTTTTGTTTGGCATCTGTTGGTATTTGCAGGGAACATAAGTCGTTGGAACGAATGCGCAGCGGTGAACTGATATACACATCTATCGTGACTATTAGTTCAGCAGTTGTGGTGTATTCATTGTAGCATGTGTTTGAATATTTTGGGATTAAAGGCTTAATCCGTCTTTCTCATTTGTCTAATTAAGTAATGTGTACTCCTGAAATTTTTATTGTAAAACCTCCGGCCTCGATTCATCTTCCAAAACGAGAGATTCTGTCGGGAAACGAAGTTTTGATTCTTCTAACTGAATTCACTCGCACTTCTCTCGTCTGACCACCAGGATTAGATCAAACTATTGTTAGTTAGTTTTAAATTTGATTATGTAATGCAGGGCTGTTCAACCTCGGGAAACCAGAGGGCCGCAATGCAAAAAAAACTATTCGCGGGCCGCACACAATGCAAAGAATTTTTACATCTTTTTTTTTACTGGTGTCCTTCCGTATAACTTCACCAGCAGTGGAGTTCGTTCGCAAAGAGAGACGCGAACGCCACGTGAAGTCTTCATTTGGAAGAAAAAAGTTTCATAACATTGTATT